>JAEQML010060773.1:0-26717 GCA_016904865.1 Pissodes strobi | reverse complement strand
CTGGGAAGGTTCCAATAAACAAGAAAAAACTTGATGACGTGCAAAAGGATACACCAAAGGATATGAGCATTTGTAGGAAGAAATACTCAGATGGCCGACTACAGAAGCTGATTGTGTCATGGACTCAGAACGTGAGGATGAGTAAGGCCTCAGAACAGAAGATGAGCAACTCCTTTTTGTTGTTTATAACTGCAAAGTTAAGAATAAAGAGAAATTTTTTCAAAACATATTTTTTTCAACCCATTTATTGCAGAAACCCCTTATGTGAACTCTTCAATTTTTTTTTTCATGGGTTAACACAACCAAATTAATTTTATAGTTTTGTATCTATATTCAAGAGGCGCACTCCTAAATAACTTAAAAATTTTTAAATAATGAAAAAAAGTATATAATGGCGTACAGTAGTTTTTTCGTATTTATTCAAAATGTAAATTTCTGGAGATATGGGCTTTCTGAATATACACATTTAATGTGTATTTATTAGGTAAATCTGTAAACAATTAAGTAATACACACTCGATATAACGCTAGCAGTCTGGACCTCGTGCTGCTTTTGTCGTCATTGCCTGATGACATAGTGTACCGCGCTAAAATTTTGTTTATTATGATGTAATATCATAAGAAGTCATAATAGAAAAACTCTAGACAATGTATTATACTATAATAAAAGATGTTTTAAGATATATGTATTAAAGCTAAAAAATGCATCTGTCATTACGCAATATAAATAACAAATATAACCTTGACCCACAGACTATTATATACCCATGTTATATAATGACATTGAAGGTTACGTATTTCCCACATTCTTAGGATGTGGTCTGTATATTGACCTTGTTGCAAACACAAGAAAGTAGAATTAATATCTTATTTTTGGCAAATAAACGCTGAAAGTGCAAATTAATAATATGTAGAGCACACCATTACTATGATGACGTGAATGGTGCACAAGAAACCTGACTGTCATATCTTTCTTGGCCTAGATAATTAACTGCTTATAGGAGAATTAAATGATCTGATATAGCCATGGTGTGCAATGATCTTAAGGGTTACGTATTTTCTTCATTCTTAGTTTGAGAGATAATCTGTTATCTATTTGTGCCCTCCTGCGTAATGGAAAATTTCTCTAAAAGGTGGCTTCGGAGATAGCGTCAGGGTGTAAGTTTCACAAGTGCTAATTTAGTGATCCTAAAGAAGCTGAAAAACTTAAAGAAAACTTGAAAATACTTAACGTTGTCAAAAACGAGAAATCTAATAATCAAAATTTTTAGTAAATGAAATTGTAATGTTTACTAATCATATTCATTTTAAGATTTGTCGTTTTTAACAACGGGAACAGATTTGTTCTTCGAAACTTTAAGTATTTTAAGTTTTCTTTAGGGTTTTCAGCATCTTTAGAGTTAGTAAATGAGCATAGGTGCAATTTACACCCTGATTTCAGATCTGAAGCGGCCTTACAGAACATTTTCCATTAAACAGGAGTGGCGAAATAGGTAACAATTGGCTCACTAACAAGAATCCTTCACAACTTCATTCTTAGGGTCGTCTGAGTAGATCTCATTGCCATATCTCCTTGGGGTGCGCCAGAACAAAGTATTCTCACTGTTTACCATTATGCGCCCTGAATTTCTCGACGTCATATGACAAAATATCTTTTTAAAGCTTTGTATCGACATCATTATTTCCATTTTACATGAAAATAGGTAAAAAAAAACAATCAACGATATTTTTATGACGATAGAAGCTTATAAAAACTTGGTGTGTGCCCGTTAACTAGGAAATCTAAATTTACTAGAAATTCCCTTCCAAACAAGGCTAATGTGAAGGTGTTTTTTTTGTGATTTTTCGCATTAGAATTTATGATTCTATGTGTTTTTATATAGTACACAGTTTACAATTGAAAGTATGTAAAATGAACTTAGATTTCCAGTTAGGTGCTACTCTAGGATCTATAGCTATTCCGGGGACTTCACATTTCTGAATTTTGTTATTGACCGCACCAATTATTGTCATCTTGTGGTAAAATCTTGACAACAAATCTATGGTCTTTGAATGTGATCTTTCTCCGGCACTCTATGCATTACAATTTCCGATACATACTATATTTTAGGAAAAGGGCTCATTCTATTTGGTGTTTGAATACATGGACCATGATCTGATGGGTCTTCTAGAGTCTGGAATGGTAGATTTTAATGAACTAAACAACGCTTGCATCATGAAGCAACTTTTGGATGGTTTGAATTACTGCCATAAGAAAAATTTTCTTCACAGGGACATCAAGTGCAGCAATATATTAATGAATAACAAGTAAGAAATATACTTACCCTTTTTTGCTTTGGGTTAATTTGATTTTTTCCTCAGTTTATTTATATATAACCTTCCTTAAGAACTTTTTATGATATCAATTATTTCTGACGATTTCCCCGACGAGCAACTTAAAATTTGTTAGATTAGTTTCTCAAAACTGAGACACTATGTCAGGTATAAGTCCCAGAGTTTCACGTCGGAAAAAGTCTGGCAATTCGAGAACGCTTGGAAGTAAGTCTATCACTTCAAAGTCGAAAATAGAGAAGTAATTCGAATCAGCAAACTACAATTTTAAAATTTAATACTTTAATTGTTTTTTTATTAAATTGCACTCTTTTACGATGAAACATACATATTTATTAACATGGTAGCAAATTTGTTTACTTATTTCAATTAATATCAATCCGTAATACAGGGTATGTATTTAGTCTTGAAACGATCCAATATCAGAGAGTTTTGATTCGACTTGTATGAAATTTAGCATACCAGGGTAAATCAACATTCTGAATTTGTTGGTAATAAAGGCGACGTTGCAAGATGTTTAATTTCATAAGAAATCAAAGCTTACTTTGCAATTTCAAATGAGTATCCTATTTTTTATTTCATTTTCGCATTCTCTTTAAAATTCTACACATTTTTTATGTAGCATATCCTATACCTAAATTTGACGTATAAGAAGATATTGAAGTCACAAAATTTCCATTTTTGAAAATTATCTTTTAATGGCTAACAAATGAAACACCAGTTCATTGTTTATGTAGTCATAAAACTGTCATTTCATCCAGCAATAATCATAATAATGTCTTTAACGGAACGTGAAAGAATTACAATTCTTATGATAAGAGGATATCGCGATAGAGAGAAAAAAAGAAACATTTTTCAACATTTTATTGGAACTCCTACAACAGAAAAATAAAAATAAGAGTAATTTTTGAAATAACTAGAATAAAAAAAATATTTTACTAAATTTGTTTACACTGTACAGCTTGGCAGTGCGTCAATTGAAAATAAAACAATTGAATTGTATTGTGAATCATTTGAGGTGTAATTAATTGAAATTCGTCCAATATTCGACGCTGCAAATCGGCTAAATTTTTTGGTTTTGTGGCATAAAATTTCTTCTTCAAATGGCCCCATAAGAAGTAGTCATTTAGGGCAAGATTTAAGGTAAAGAATATTCAATATTTCCATAAATTATCATTTCCGCCAGAACATTTTGGTATAAAATGACTTTTTAAGATGAACTCTAACCTTCTATAATAACAAAATAGTCATTTTATGTGAAGGATCTATACAAACAATGTCCTTCAGATTTAAGGTAAAAAATATTCAATTTTCCATAAATTATCATTTCCGCCAGAACATTTTGGTATAAAATGACTTTTTAAGATGAACTCTAACCTTCTATAATAACAAAATAGTCATTTTATGTGAAGGACCAGATTAAATACACACCCTGTATATTAGACTTGGTTTGGATTACATTTTATTTGATAAGCATGCGCCTACATTTTGATACATTATCTTTTACCAACTATTAGTCAGCCTTTCGATGTTTGTACAATGTGCTAACCCAAACTAACCCCATACGAACCATCAATACAGTTAATGTGAGTTTGCTAATTGTAGTAGTTCCTTGAACATCACACGGATCTTAACGCTGTCTTAACAGGCTCTTATAATAAAGCATGAAATCTTCAATATAAGGGTTCAAAAAATTCGAAACATTAAAAAACACCCTGCATGGGTCAACATAAATATTATTAAATATCTGAATCAAAAAGATAAACTTAAGAAATGATTTTAAAAATCAGGCTAGATGCTGCCTGCAAAATTGCAAAATGAATTTAGCACACTGAAAGCTAGAATAAGAATAAATATAAATGATGCTTTTTGGGCTTATATTTATCCGGCGAGACGTCGCGTCGGGGTGAACATTAAGGCATATATAGATTTTACTGTCAGAAGTGTCAAATACGTTGGCAGATGCCGAGAATATAGCTATTGGCCTATATTTTGTTTATATGATTTGCTACTTTTTTGTGAATCGGGCAAATAACCACCTTTTTCCAACCCGTATTAAATAATGATACGATATCAACACATGGCTTTAATAAGTACAACTTGAGTCAGGCCCAATAGCTTTAATGAGTTTTAGAACTCTATAACATCCTCATTGTTTTCTGAGTGCAAAACACTTGCACAGCATGACAGTTTTCCACAATATTTGGATTATATGGCAGGAACGTCAAACTTTTGAGAGCAGTTTGATTACGGGGAGTGACGCCCCCGCCATTCTAAGTAGCCACGGGATGTGGCCCATCAAATCCCATCATCCTCCCTCAGGCTGGAGAACACCGAAGTACAAAGTCTGGAGCTGATCAATGACAGTTTGTGACAAAAGGGGCTGCATTGTATTAGCAGGCAGGAACGTCAAACTGGTGAAAGCAGTGTGATTACGGGGAATGACGCCCTCGCCATTAACTGTATACACCGCAGCAGTTGCTCTTGCTCTACAAAGCGCAAATAAGGCCGTGCTTAGAATATTGCTTACACATCTGGGGTGCCGCACCAAAGCACACCCTAAAACTGCTGGATTCTATTCGGAAGAGAGTGGTGCGTCTCATCGGCGACCCGGAATTGACTCGGAATCTGGATAGTCTGGAACACCGCAGACGTGACCGAGATATCCCTGTTTTACAATACTTTCACGGCAGATGTTCCCAGAATTTGGCCCGCCTCATCCCGCCCCTGGCAACGCCTGTCAGACAGTCACGACAGACGGCAAGAGCGCACCAGTTCGTCGTACAACTGGAAAACCCTAGAACATCGCTTTACAAGAACTCCTTTGTCTGGCGCACTGCATCACTGTGGAACTCACGCCCAGGACATCTGTTTCCCCCTAATTACAATCTACAACTAGAGAGCGACCGAATTTCGGTTTTCGGCCATTTGCGGCCAAAATATCCTTTTCGGCCGAATTTCGCTTTCGGCCGAATAAAAAAGAAATTTTCGGCCGCGAAGCCGAAAAAAATTATTGGTGGTCTCATCGTTCGTGTTACTTTTCCTAGCAGACTAGAATCAGATAACACCTTTAGGTGGAAACTTCCGTTTGGTTCTCGGTTGAGTCAGTAGGTGTCGGGTCGCGGCTCTCTTGTCGCTATTTTGCGTAACACGTGGCAATTTTGCAGGGACCGTGTGGTCTCCCCGAAGAAGAATCGGACGTCCTGGCCAGCGCCGTCTGTGCCGTTCAAAGTTTTAGTCAGTGAAAGTACCCACTCCCCCAGGCCGGGGAGCCGGATGTTCCTGTGGGACCATTTTTATCTGTGCCTGCAATAGCTTATAGTTTTGTGCAAAAGTCGGGATTCACCAGGAGGTTCCTTCCAAACAGGCCCCTGGACTAACATGTAACGCAAGCAGAAGGGTAGCTCTGCCTAAGTGCCGGAAGAGCGGTGTGCTGGCGGCATATTCGGATGTAACAGGCAAGATGTCCATTCGGCTATGCCAAACGTTTCTTCATATGTGACGTGCACGATGCATTTAGTCGGATATCGTGACTGTTACATAGAATCAACAAATAAGTTTTCAATTATTTAAGCACTTCATGCATGGCACTCCGCTCGCTTCGCTCGCTACGGGAGCTCAACAAACAGAAAATAACCAAGTGCTAACCAAAACTAACCCAAAATATGAAAAGCCTGCACATTTACATTACAGTCGCGCTATAAAATCTGCGATCTCGTACGTCCGATACGAATAAGTGTTCGGCATAGCCGAATGGACATCTTGCCTGTTACATCCGAATATGCGTTCTGGCGGATTGCCTTGCAGCAAAGCCAACCGCAGTGTGCACCTCGATGTCTCGCTGGATTTTTGCAATATGAGCCCGAAAAGCATCATAATTTTTTTTTTGTTAAAACAAATAATATTTTTGAATTTTTGACACACATATATTGAATACTTCATGTTTTATAATAAAAGTCTGTTAAAGTAACGTTAACATCAGTGTGGGGTTCAGGGAACTGCTACAATTGAAACCAGCAATAATAAAATTGTGTTGATGTAAGAACTTAGCCTCCTCTAACCTTTCAAAGTTTCTCCAATAACGTTTGTTTAACAAATTCATTACATCGCTTTAAGTGTCCTTGTTATATGTCTGGTTGTTCATGAAGACCACACATTTTTCTTAAATCTTCCTCAATAAATCGATTGTTGTTTAACGACCCAGTTTTGAAAACTATAACCATTTATTATCTTATTTCATATCTGTGTCTGATATTTTCATTGGAATTTCACAAAATATCGGTATTAATGCAATAATACTTTCCCCAAACATCAGACAATTAAGTAATATTTTTTTTGTGCTTAAAAATAATATTGTATATCGACCTTGTAGCATTTTTTGTCAGTGATAACTTTGGGCATTATCCTCTTTAAATTTTATTGTTAATACGTAAATGCCATTGCAAATATGTGCTAAAATGTTAAATGTACTTCATTTACCGATATCATCCATACTATGCTAACGCGATAATAATATATCATGGCCCACCGGTAAGAAAAATCAGTACGAATACTGTGGAAGTATATTATTCGCTTTTTATAATCGCAACCGTTAAGTTAAACAAAACTAGGATTAAATGGATACTTTCCGATCTTTTCTCCCCGTAAAAATATTTGGTGCCAAGAAATCTGCATTTTCATGGCAGAGGTTCCACTTGTCATCTATTCCTAAAACATCATACATTTTACACATTCAAACTAATGCATTTACTTATAAATAAGCCCAGTGTAATACCTTTAATCGACTTCGACACTTTGTCTTTTATCCCCCTTTCAGGCAGTCCCTTGGCCCTTTAGTCCTCTAGGCTTATTGTATTTCTCGGAGTTACCCTACTCCTTCTGATTTATCCGCATGAACCAAATGCTCTAACTAGTGCCTGGAGCGCGGGGCTGATCTGCCCGGCTCTCAGCGCCGAGTTGAGTGGTGACTTCCATGTATGCATGGACCGTCACAACGACCATTTTATTCACACACCAACGTCGTCTTAAAGCCCAGTTCGCAGAGCTTCGACTGTCGTCAGCTACAATCTCTGGCCAATAGGAGATAAGTGACGTCAGAACCCGTAACCTCATCTACAATGTCGCCAGTTCGCTGTAGTTGGTTTGAATCAACTTCACTCAATTTGCTTTGTGGATATTGTGTTGTAATGTAATGACAGATGATTGGCATCATCGTGTCGTGGTGGCTGTCACTCGGCATAGAAAAGGCAAGGAGTGGGGATCTGTCGCGGGCGACAGTCAAAGCTCTGAGAACTAGGCTTTATACTAGTGTATACTGTGGATGTGTTATAGAATTTTCGATTTTATATCAAATGAGTTTTAAGTTGAAGATAATATCGGATCGAAGTCAATATATAAAAAATACAAGAATTCATCATGATCACCATGGACGTGGAGAAGCTTGATTTAAAAATTGAGGTGGAAAGAATACACCAATTGTTTTAATTTGTTATTTTCTTCATAAAACAATCTTTAAAATACAAAGGATCTTTGGAAAAATATTTTGCTTACCGATTATTATCCTGTACTAGAAAAATTTGTAACGTTGTTACGATATTGTTATGATTTATTTCTTGATGAATTACTTTTTGACAACATTCACAGTTAATCAGTTGCCAGATTTGTCACAAAATATTTGACAATAATGTGTTTAGTATTTTGTTTAAATGTTTAAGTATTAATCGAGGCTCAACTTAAGCTCTCCTTATACAACATTTTAGATTTTTCATTGAATGCTATCTGTAGTGCCAAGGGTATGGTATTTACATCAAGTAATACCACAAGAATAATAAATAACCAGAATCCAAACTCTCAACCGTCACCGTGTAAATTGACCAAAAGCGCTGGGTGACCTTCAGTTCACGCCGCAGCCAGAATTCCATGAGCGCGCTTACTGCATTTTGACTGATTTAATATTATCCATCTTATTAAGAAAATAGTGCGGAAGGTCGGATAGATGAACTTTTTTTTAAGTGAATTTGGTTTCATGAGAGTGATTTTTCAAGGCTGCGTCACACATGGAAAATTTTCGTATCGCGTCACGACACGGTTTATGAAAAATTGATTATCGAAACCGGGCTGAAAACGCATCAAGACGTATAACTGTGAATTTGTCAAATACTGATGGTTTGGAAAAATTCATTAAATACACGGTACTACTTTCTCGCTTATTGAAACAATCAGAACCGGTTCAAATGACTAAAATAAGTTGAACCTGAGTGAAACTAACTGATAGTTGCTTCAACGACTAACCAAATCTATTAAAATGTATTATAACGTACCGTAACCGGTTCAAATGACTAAAATAAGTTGTTACTAAGTGAAACTACCCGAAAGTTGATTGGACGACTCACCAAAACTACCCAAATCTTTTAAAATTTATCGTAACGTATCGGAACCGGTTCAAATGACTAAAATAAGTTGAGACTATGCCAAACTAACCGGAAGTTGCTTCAACGACTAACCAAACCATATCTATTAAAGTTAGTTATAACGTATCGAAACCGGCTCAAATAAGTAAAATAAGTTGAGACTAAGTGAAACTAACCGAAAGTTGATTAGACGACTAACCAAAACTCACCAATTCTATTAAAATGGATTATTATATGATTCTCTCACACTCTTTCTCTCTTATAAAATCGATAAAAAAAACTATTCACTTCTATCAGGAGTAATGTGCTACTAGCGACTTTTTTGCCAATCTCGACGAATTAAGACCCCTAGAGTCCAAAAAACATTCAATTTTGAAAAAAAAACTAAATTGTGTGTCGGTCCGTCACACGACTTTTCTCCAAAACCGTTAGGCCTATTTCTACTAAAATCGGTACTTAGGAGTCGGGACAATATCTCCAGACGTTTTATAATTTTTTTCTTTAACCTTACAATTAAGGATAGTTTATATAAAGAAACATATTGAAAAATTGGTTTTCACAAAAACGTCCTGAACTATTTTCATTAGATATTTTCTATGTTTACAATTTAGTAGGCAAATAATACATACTACCCCGTTTTTCTGTGGAATTCACCGATTTTCCCCCTTTACTCTTGAGAAAAATGAATAAAATCGGTTTTCTCGGAAACAGCCCCAACGATTTTCTTCAAAGTCTGTACTTATTTACCAATTAGTAAGGCAAATAATATGCACTTGTTTGTTTTCCTAGGAAAAATAAGATAAATCCACTTTACTAGTGAAAATATTGACCTTCCAATTTTTGCTAGTTCTGTGGCGGAACTATGTTCCAACTTTTTTTTTTAATTCCAATAAGCGAGAAAGTAGTGCCTTTTATTTAATGAATTTTTCCAAACCATCAGTATTTTTCAAATTCACAGATATCCGTTTTGATGCGTTTTCAGCATATGAGCTTTAGTTTTACTTTTAAAACCATTCCAAATAATAATTTCCTGTTGAATCCTATGATATCAAAATGCTCCGCTATATTAACGCTGCCACATATTTCACTAACATGCAAAATTATCTATTAATATAGTACATAAAAAGAAGCATTCATATTTACATAAAAAAAAAGTATCACAGTACGATTACGATACGTTATAATAAATTTTAATAGATTAGATTAGTTTTGGTTAGTCGTCCAACATGGTACTTAATAACTACTTATTTTAGTCATTTGAACCGGTTCCGATACTTTATAATCAATTTTAATAAATTTGGTTAGTTTTTGTTAGTCGTCCAATCAACTTTCGAATAGTTATTTATACTGACGGTTTCAGCGATTTAATCATTCCTAAGATATTAAAGATGCTAATAAATAAAACTACTTATTTGCTAACCAATATATTTATTTCGCCAAATTATTAACTTATGGTTTTTGGTTACTATCTATTAATCGATTTTAGTGTATAATCTAATTTAACTCGTCCAGAAATCCATTAAAACACGAAACACTCAACAAGGGAAAATGCATCCAAAGTATAACCCCGTATTTCCAACAGCTAGAATTTTACCGTATTTTAGACGATCTACAGCCGTAGCGCCTACACTGACGAGTTTCGGCGGATCGAGCGGTTCGAGGTCACGGCAGACCGGGCGTAGCAACAAGGAAAGATTGGATTCTGGTTATTTATTATTATTGTGGTAATACATCATGTTAACAATGAACCCTTCTTAACATAAGGTCATGAAGGAAGGACAGGCTGCCTTCGTCGCAATGTAGTGTAACTAATAATTAAAAGCCGAAACAAATCTTATATGATTGAAATCATAAATTTTTGTTGATCTACTGTATATATCAAAATATGTAGATACATTTAATCATTTGCCAACAAGACATCTTACATGTGCGCGACGTACCTATTTTGATTGAAAAGAGAGATACATACAAGAGGGGACAGTTTAAAACAATCATGCGTCTACCCTTATACGTAGTGCTCGACAAGAGATTCCCTACCTAACTGAGTTGCGTAGGACTTAAAAAAAAGACCATTGATGGCGATTATTTTTTCCCATAACCGAAGCGGGTTCATTGTAACGGTTTAACACAAATGACCATTATTTATACATCTATTTTTGTTTCTTGTACAGTTTAATGAAAACGTAGTATTGATTTATAGAAAATAACCTTTAATATATTCAAAACTTGAATACAACATGAAATGAATTTATCTATATATTATTTGACGTTTCTGAAAAAAGTGTTTAATGCAAAAGTTTAATGATTTAAAATAAATTTTTAGAAAAACTGGGCGTGTTCATATTTTCTTATTTCAAATTGCTACCCCATTTTTTTATTAGATTTTTGTATTCTAACAATTCTAAACATTTTTTATGTAACACACCCTATACCTAAACCTAATTTTGTCATATAAAAGATATTGACTTACGAAAGTTGCCGTTTTCTAAATATTAATAATAAAAATCAGGTAAACATAGGTACTGGCATTAAACTGGACAAGAGTCTAGAACACACAGGAGGAGCTCCGAAAATTTCTTCCGTATTTCAGATTAAGCAAAAATAATCGAAACTAACTTTAACTAGCCAAACAAGCGCATTGAGACGAGCGCGCTACCCAAACTAACTCAAACTAACCCAAACTAACCGAAACTTAACCCGCACTTAACCCAAACAAATCTAACTATGATTTTGGACGTCGCAAAATATCGGCCCCTAAATGGAGTCCCTAGGGTCCAAATATTTTTAACGGTTTAAGAGGCGCCCGCCGAACATCCCTGCCGAACGTCAACCCTTTCGGACGTCAAATCGCCTTTTTTTATTTCGAACAGCCTCGCCCCTAGGGGTCTCGACTTTCTAATGTCCATTCGGTCGTCTCATCACCGAAAACCCCCGACGGCTGCTTTTCGTCGAACTCGGACTTGCCTAATTCTTCGCTCGGAAAATTTCGGAGCTCCTCCTGTGTGTCCCCTAGACTGTATTAAACTAGTAATTCACCGTAATTGTTTTAAAGGCCGTTTTACATGCTACAAGACAACGCGCAATTCTCTTGCAGCAAGACGTTGCAAGAGCAAGACGATAGTTGCAACGTTTCTTGCACTTTGGTTTTACATGTCGCAATTCTCTTGCAATTGCGTTTTGCTACCAACCTTTGAAATCAAAACACATATTGTGGCACCAATTTTTTGTCTTTTTATTAACAATCAAATATGTCTAGTGACTTTATCGGGTCTTGGTGAGACTGATATTACTAGAATTTCCCCCAGACTTGCACTTGCAGATATATCGAGCAGAAGCGATAAGTTGCAAGTGCAAGAGACTTGCGACTTTGGATCAACAATATCTCTTGCGTCTTGCATGGTCTTGCACAAACTCTTGCAACATGTAAAACGGCCTTAATGTCACGTAGACTTTCCATCAATGCCATTAGAAAGTGCCATACACAGATACGGAAAAATGCGATATTCTTCTGATATTCTATAAGAATAATAAAAATGCATATGCAGCGAGAAGGGAATATCAGCAACAGTTTCCGATGTGAGCGCTTTCAACGCGAACAACATTTAAAAATGTTGAACGTGGGTTTAGAGATCGAATGTCTATAAAAGGAAAAAAACGGGCAGCAGTCGTTAATGAGGAGGAAGAATTTAATATTTTGTTGTATTTACAAGGTAGGTAAATAGAAATGACAGTAATAGAGAGGCGCTTTGGGTTATAAAGTAACTTACAATACTGTTCTTTATTTTTAGAAAATCCAAATACAGCCTTAAAAGATTTTACTTTTTCTGAAAAGTTTTTTCAGAAAATCAATTTTCAAAATTCATTTTACTTTAAAAAAAAACATGGTTATTATCCATACAAAAAACTATCGGTGCAAAAATTAACACATAAAAAAAAAACAAAAGAATTCTGTTTTGTCAAGAAATATTATTAAAAGAAGATGACAATTTTAAAAAAATATATATTATGGTCTGACGAGTGCACATTCAGTACTGCAGGGATTCATAACCGGAAAAACGTACGATTTTTGGGCAACTCAAAACCTTCGAGTAACTAGGGAAATTAAAATACGGGGTCGAAGATCGTTACAGGTGTTAGATAATAAAATTATGAGGCCAATTTTTATTGACAGGTTCTTAAATGGGGAAAAATATTTAAATTTATTGACCAATGATGTAGAAAATTTTCACTTACCACTTCGTCAATACAACGAAATTATATGGCATCAGGATGGAGCCCCAGCACGCAACGTTTTTCCGGTTATAAATTACATTAATGGGAAAGACCAAACGTGGATTGGTCGCACTGAACCGATTAGATGGCCGCCGAATAGCCCTGACTTGACGCCGCTTGATTCGTTCCTATGGGGATTTTTGCAAAATAAAGTATATGAAACTCCCACGGAAGACGAAGAGGCTTTACGAACAAGAATAATTGAGGCCATTCAGTACACCAATGCGAATCATTCTCAATTTATTATCCACAGTATAAATAAAATCCAGAGAGATTACATACAGTGTATTGAAATGAACGGTGGGCAAATTGAACAGTTGTAAAAAGTTGTAGTAGACAATAATATTATATTTCTTAAACAAAAACAAAATCGCATCTCTGTACGGAAAGTCTACCTGAGATTAAAACAATCATGGTGAATGACCGTGTTGTACCTATGTTTACCTGATTTTTATTATTAATTTTTAGAAAACGGCAACTTCATAAGTCAATATCTTTTTATACGTCAAAATTAGGTATAGGGTGTGTTACATAAAAAATGTTTAGAATTGTAAGGAGAATACAAAAATCTAATAAAAAAATGTGGTAGCAATTTGAAATAAGAAAATATGACCACGCTCAGACTTTCTGGAACACTCTGTAGATGAAAAAAATAGTTTTTCTAAAAATTTGTTTTTAACCATTAAAGTTTTGCAAAAGTGTTTAACTTTTTCCAGAAACGTCAAATAAAAAAGATGAGGGGGGGTCAATATATTAAACAAAAACCCTGTACATAAGAAAGAAACATATTATTTGCGAGAATTAAGTTACGATATTTAAATCAGACCCCCCAAACCAAGAAGTAAAACGTGACCGCTTAATAAAAAAAATAACACTTCCAAAGTATGTGCCCTTACACTGTGCTCTACGCTCGATACATTCACATTACTCATGCGAAAAATATATGCATACCACCTCGTATACATGCACATACTAAAGAAAATTAGTAACGAGTTGAGAGCGTAGCGGATAAGATCTGACCAAGACGTATATAATATATTTAAATTTTTTTAGATACCCCCACGTAGATTACGTCACAAGGTTCTTTTGGGGGGTTGTCCCCGTAGGCTCTTTTCGTGTCCCGTAAGCTCTTTTCGCGTCTCGTAGGACTTTTGTACCCTTTGTTCTTTAAGAATCTTAACACTATTAGCCCAACTTGTTATTCGGATATAAGAGAGTTTCAGTTTACTTGAACATATTTGGCCACAATCACCACAGTTCGACGGTCCCTCAAAATGATGTCTAAATATTAAATCGTAAAGAATTTAAGTGAACCCAAATAATTTGCTTATCTGTAAAGAAGCCGTCTGGACTCCCCTGCGAGTTGCGCCTATGGCTGAGGTTTTAGGATTTGTTCTTAATTTCATTTGGCTCAGGAAAATTACTGATAAGCCCAATTTCTTTTATAATTGCAAAACTATACAAGCTGTGTGAGAAACTCGTCTTTAGTTGGATGTCAGAATATGCGAACATTTTAATAGGAGTTTGGCGAGTAAAATTGGACCAGTCTCTACCCAAAATGAGAGAAATTGAAAATGGGTTGAAATTTTAAGGTGGAACCAGTCTCAAGCTTTTAGCAAAGCGAGTGGATTTCTATTTAAGGTGGAACCAGTCTCAAGCTTTTAGCAAAGCGAGTGGATTTCTGACGATCTCGATCTGCTGCGGCGATTTTATAGGCAAAAGTCCCCATTTGATGTGTGGGTGCGACAAAAGACTATTAAAATTCCGATCTCACACATTAGAAAAATTTATTAAAAATATATGTAAATAAGTGTGCCGCATATTTCCAGCGCTTGGCTCGACCTTCTTTACCTGCTTCTCGACGGTTTGCATGAAAAAGTGCGTTTTTAAAGCTTTTTATAATACCGAGTGTATTCCCATTTTATCGGTGAATTTTATTATTTTAGAACTTTTCTTTGTTAATTTGCATACCTAGGGTCGGCCTGTTTCAATATTTGGCTGAGAAGCTAATAAATATGGAGCCATTTATCATAACCATCTTATATATAACGTCATTTAACAATTATTATTCGCCCAGCCAGATTTTCCTGGGATGGATCTATTTCCCTAAAGTAACTATTTGCCTGCGACATCTATACAATTATGTTTATGTAGCATTGTGGTAATTAAACTAATTAGCAGGTTTACTATCGAGAAGTTGTTTCATATATATTGAGTATTTTAGTTGCACCCTTCGATGCAGTATCAGGCACAGTGTAGTAAACGCGTTTTATACAATAACATTTTTGAATTTGGTAAATATCGTGGTGAATTGTTATGTGTTGTAAAAATTATCGATTCAGTTGGTGTATTACTTATCAAGCCGGCTAGATGTAGAAAATACTGCCTATTTCAAATATGTCTTATTGTTATACAACGCATTTAATGGAATTATATGTTTAGCGGTGTATTTCGAATTCTCTTACAATATTACTTCTTCCACTAAGTATTACTAGCTAATTTGTAAATGTATGCTAAAACAGGGGCGAGGTGAAACTAGCCGATTTTGGATTGGCCCGACTGTACAATGCTGAAGACCGACAGCGACCATATACCAATAAAGTCATCACTTTGTGGTATCGACCCCCCGAACTTCTCTTAGGCGAGGAGCGATATGGACCTGCCATCGACATATGGAGTTGCGGATGTATACTGGGGGAACTTTTCCTTAAGAAACCTTTATTTCCGGTAAGTGTTCTTTGCGAATGCTAAAAGTCACTTTTCAGGTCTTTCTCCTGTTCGCATTATAAGAGGGCTTCTCAAATTTGACATTTTTTGTGGGGTTTCTAGATAACTGTTCGTTAGCGAAAAATTGGTGTATCACTCATGAGCTAATTTTTGGAGAAACTGAAAATGTCACATAGAGAGGTTAAAGATTTTTTCGTTTTAAAGATACAGGGCGAAATTCTAAATATGTCAATTATAAAAACCTCCTCTACCCTTTGCATTTAAAAAGGCATTGAAAATAGCTGTGAAGTGCTTTTCTTTTTATTTTTAAAACACATTATTGATATAAGAAATTTTATACGAGGTCAAATTTACAAACTACATCTAACTCTCTTATTTTAAGTAGAGCAGCCCGTTTATTTTTATCTGGTGTAATGGAGTTTTTAATTCTCTACGACTATATATCACAGTATAAAATATGTGAAAATAGCTGCTTTTGTGTTATTTAACAAAAAACCATAGCAAGCTATGAATAAGGATCAGAAACATATAAAAAAGTAGACCGATTTGTTTACTAAATATGAACACGCCAACATTGTTCCCCTTCTTCTTTCCCCTCTTATAAAATAGTACGCAAGCCCTAGTATTACTTACCGCTCCTGCGGCGCTGTTGCCGACACCTCAGAATATGTCTGTATCATGTAAAATCGGCAGCTTGTTTTTAATTTATTTATCAGAAAATAGAGCATGTCAAAATATAAATTTTTCGTTTTAAAGTATACCGTGCAGATTATAATACCAACATATAAACATTTATAATACAAAACTTACAAATAGAAAACACAAAAAAAATACGAAGTGATACCTATTTTTGGTATTTTTTCAGTTTAACAACAATTGGAATTTTGTAAAAACGTTTTTTCCTCTTTATTTAGACACTTATAAAAGGCGTTTTTGACTATTTAAATGTTGCGCAATTGTTTGGTTATCCCACAAGAAAGCCCCAAAGTTCGACTTTTGAGGAGCTGAAATGGTAAAAAATATTTGAACGCATGGTCCGGGCGCGCAATCAAACAAAACTAGCCCAAAGTAGCCCAAGGCATGCCTAAAATCAAGAAAAAAAACTTAAAAACATTTGTATTCTTGACTGACAATCTTTTTTTTATATTGGGCATGCCTTGAGTTAGTTTGGGTTAGTGTTGTTGGGTTACGTCCCGGAGCGAGCGGAGGGCCATACGTGTAGTGAAACATATTTATTTTTCACATTAATTTGGGTTAGCTCGGGTTAATCGCAAAAGTCACACTCTTTGCTGATGACACAATGGTTTCTCATGCTGCAGATACTTACGAGGATTCATTGAGAGGGTAGATGGCGGCACAGGAGAGGGCTGAGAACTGGTTCTGCTCAAACAGGCTGCTTCTGAATACCGACAAGACAAGCCGGGTAATATTCTCTATGAGAGAATGCCTCAGAGGAACGCTTTCTGGGAGTGGTTTTAGATCCAAAGCTGCAGTGGGGTAAACATATTAATGCTCTTGCGAGGAAACTCAGCAGGGGGCTTTATGTGCTCCGAAACCTATATAAGTGTGTATCAACTGATATATTACGAACTGCATATTTTGCTGTTTTTTATACCCATATCTCATATGCGATTCTTGCGTGGGGACACTCTGCCGAGGTGCACAGGGTGTTTAGTCTGCAAGGAAGGGCAGTGAGAGTGATGTCTGGTTTGGGTTACAGAGATGACTGCAGGAGTATGGGTCTGGGTCTGCTGATTGTGCCTTGTTTATACGTGTTGGAGTGTCTGTTGTATGATGGTCAGTTTCGAGCTCATGAAGATGTCCATGACCACGACACTCGTTCAAGACACAATTTGGTACCCGCATATTGGCACTAAGAAGGTGTCCGGATGGTCCAGGCTACTGGGCTATAAAATTTTATAATGTTTTACCAGATTATGTTAGAACACTACCAGCTAAGGGTTTTAAGCAGAGAGTGAAACGTTACCTAATAAACAGGGCTTTTTATTCCTTTGATGAATATCTTAATTCAGATATTAGTAGGCTGTGAGTGATCCATCCTGAACAGTGGTGTTTTAATTTTTAAATTTTGTTTATTGCCTTTTAACTTTTAACCCTTTGTGATGTAAACATGTGTTTTGATTATTTTATTGATTTATTATTTCATTATTTATTAATTTATTAACATGTATTCTCGCAATTAAAAAAAAAATTAACTCTTGCCGACGTATGTAAGCCTGTGCATTGACATGAATAAAGTATTGAGTTTTGAGTTCTTGTTGGTTACGCCCACGAGTCGAGTTACCCCGTAAGGAAAGGTGAATCCTTTGGCAACATTGCGCATCAGATGCCAAAAATATCCTGATTTTTATATTTCAGCTCCTCAATAGTCGAACTTTGGGGCATTTTTGTAGGATAACCAAACAATTGCGCAACATTTTAATGTTCAAAAACGTCTTTTCAAAGTGTCTAAATAAAGAAGAATTTTTTTTTTGGAAAATTCCAATTGTTTTTAAACTGAAAAATGTTATGTAAACTGTGCCCTATGTCACTACTTCACCACTTCACATTGTTCACGAAATCAGCGGTACTCTCTCTTGCCGCATACGCCGACAACGTCGCGTAGCCGCCACTCGTCTAGAAGGAAGTGGCCGCCATGTTGGCACCGAGAAAGCAACTCGAGAGCGAGTCCGACGCAAAACCTCAATATTCCTGTTGTAAAGGCAAGAATTTTGGTAGTGCAGTTTGTGTAA
This sequence comes from Pissodes strobi, assembly GCA_016904865.1. NCBI lineage: Eukaryota > Metazoa > Arthropoda > Insecta > Coleoptera > Curculionidae > Pissodes > Pissodes strobi. The sequence goes on along the minus strand of JAEQML010060773.1, from coordinate 8,225 downwards.
ATTGTGGAAAAGGGTTTCATATATCCTGTGCAACACGCGACTGGGCCAAAAAAGTAAAATTTATGGACGAAACAAGGCTTTTCTGCTGCGACGCCGATTTACAGGGAGAATCCGCCATTTTGCCCCAGTCTGACAATGAGAACAATCAGGTAGCCAAGCTTAATCTTGAAATAACCTATCTAAACAAGCTAATCAAGGAAATGGAGAGTAAAAACAGACTTCTGGAGGAAAATTCTGTCCTTTTAAAGGAAAAACTAAAAATCGCAGAAGGTAAACAAAAACAAACCCTTCCCCCTCCTGCTCCCCCCTCAGTCTCTTTGCTAGCACAGCTGACCATGGAGCCATCATCACTTCTAGAGGATCCTCTCATGAGAAATCCAAGCCCACAGAAGACAAGCCGACGCCCAGGGATAAAGTCCAAACCAACCAATGGCTATCGAGAAGCACGTGATGTCGTCATTCCTGTGTCACGTGATAAACCTATTGGCAAGCTCACGTCAATCTCGGTTCATCGCCGAACGCCACTCTGGGCAAATTGCCAGCCGTATTTGAACCGGTCGTTGACAGTGTTGACATTGACGTTGATGAGACAGCCGTTGTTGAAAATGGTAAAAACGGTAAAAGAAAATCCAACAAATCTTCAAAATCCCCGGATAAAAAACCAGTAAGGGCTTCTACAAGCAAGGATAAATCCGGCGACAAGCCTGGTGATGATGATGGCTGGCAAATCTATCACTCGAAGTCCCACCGTAAAGGTGGTAGGCCCCCGCCAAAAATCGGCTCGAATAAAGACTGCAGTCTTAAGGCAGCGACTTCTTCTCCACTGGAATGGATCTTCCTCTCGGGGCTAGATCCAAAAACAGAGCGCAGCGAAATCAAGAGATGCCTAGAGCAACAAAAGTCTTGTAAACAATGTTTATGTTATAAGCTAAAAACTAAAAAGGACTACTATTGCAGCTCTTTTAAGCTAGGAGTACCAGCCCAACTCAAAGACCAGATAATGGACACAGAAATCTGGCCCGATGGTGTACTGATCAACCATTTTGCGAACCTGCAGCGCCTGAACAAACCCAAACTCGCAATTTGAGCCAGGGAGACAGAGGCACAACAAGATCTACTCAGGAAGTGAGAGATTCTCACTCTGTAGGTTACGTAAATAATAGGTTTAGTAATTCTAGTTTTAAGCTCGGTTTTAAGAATCAAGCCAAAAATTTTAAATTGTTATCTATATTGCATGCAAATGTTCAGAGTATTAGAACTAAAACACATGAATTTGAAGTACTTCTCAGAGAAAACTCGGTTGACATCTTTTGTATAAATGAGCACTGGCTCACTTCAAACGAGCTTGCAGTCCTAAACATTCAGGGTTTTCAGGTGGCTTTTGCAGGTCTGGGATGACTCACGGAGGTGTGGCTATCCTGACAAGGTCCGTAAACTACACATCACTCAATTTAGAACATTTATCTACAGAACAACATTGTGAGGTAACTGGTATTCTTTTAAATGATCTCAACATTCAGATTGTCACCTTTTACCGATCCCCTTTGGGCGATTTTAATTTGTTCATAGATACTTTAATGTTAATTCTATCTAAACTTGACTTGTCTAAACATCTTTATGTCACTGGTGATTTCAATGTTTCTTTTCACGCAAACAGTGGTAAAGCATTGGACATAATTAACTGTTTCCAAACTATCAATCTCCGCCCACTAGTTGATTTCAGTACTCGTCTTCAAGCATGCATTGATAATGTATTCACAAACATGACTAATCTCTTAGCAGATCTCAAACAGCTTAATCTGTTTCATCTCTCAGACCACATGGGCATTCTTGGAACACTAAACCTTTCATCATTGACGCAACCCTCTACCCGAGTTTCCTTTAGGCCAATTGCGGACAAGGGTTTGTTTAACTTGTACAACACTCTTGAAGCAGAGACATGGTTGTTTATTCGGGACTGTCAATTGGACCTTGAGAGTAAATTTCTTACATTTTTATCCATTGTTAGTGATGCAATAGAGTTGAGCTTTCCTTTGAGGTCTGTATTGAGATGTGATGGAGCAACAAAATTCAAGTCTAAAATTGACTGGTTTAACAATGATCTGAGAAACGTGAGGGAACAATTGCATTTCATGGTGTCTCTTAACAAAACAAATAACATTTTAATGCCTAATAAAACTGTCAATGATTTTAAAAAAAGGTATAAATTAACATTAATAACAGCAAAAAAAGCAGCACATGATCAGTTTGTTTCACACTCTAGTAACAAACAGCAAGCAATGTGGGAAATCATAAAATCTAACCAACCAAAGCAATCTAAAGCCTCAAATGCTAACCGAAATGCAGATGACTTTAACAACTACTTTGCCACTGTGGCTGAAAGAATTTTGGAGTCATTACCTGCTTGTAACTCTCACTTTAGTGAATATCTAAATCCTACACGTGAATGTTCCTCATTTCAATTTCGTCCTGTCACTTATAATGAGATAAGATCCATTTTTTCTGAATTAAAAAACAGTAATTGTAAAGACACTTTTGGCCTAAACACTAAAATTCTCAAAACACTAAAAAATCTACTGATTATTCCTCTAACCAAGCTTATCAACCAAGCAATCTCACATAATGTTTTTCCAAAGGTTTTTAAAACAGCCAAAGTCATCCCAATTTACAAAAACCAAAGGGTCACAAAATGATGAAGCAAATTACAGACCTATTTCTATTTTACCTATAATTTCAAAAATATTTGAGAGAGCCTTAAAAGTGCAAATTTGTGATCATTTTGAGACCTCAAACCTATTTTTCCAAGGGCAATTTGGTTTCCGAAAGAATAGGTCGACTGTGCATGCGGTGAACCTCCTTGTGAAGCACATTATTGATGGGTTCGAGTTGGGACAGGATACCTTTGCTTCCTGTTTAGATTTAACTAAGGCCTTTGATTGTGTCTCCCACAACATATTGCTAAGTAAGCTTACTTCCTATGGCTTCCAACCCAACAGTGTCCACATGGTAAAGTCTTATCTCTCTGAACGTTCCCAATTTGTGTCTTTCAACAGTCAACTCTCTCTTGAGGCTCCAGTGAATCTGGGTGTACCCCAGGGATCTGTGCTGGCACCGGTACTCTTTTTAATCTATATTTTCAAAAAGATGGAGACATAATTTTGTTTGCAGATGACACAACTATTTTCAGGTCCTATGAACACAAAAAAAATTAAGACTCAGGTATAGTGGAAACTCAGGCCAATATCGAACAATGGTTCTTAGCTAACAAGCTTTGTCTGAACACAACAAAGACTCAATCCATAAACTTCTCCCTTCGAAAAGGTTTAAACAACCACCCACTTCTTGTCGACTGCCAACAAAATGTTTTTTTTTGGGTGTTACCCTTGACACCTCACTGATCTGGGAAAGTCATATACTTGAACTGAGTAAAAAATTATCAAAATCCATCTATCTAATAAAAAACCTCTCCTTTTGTGTTTCCATAAAGTCCCTGCTCACAGCCTACCATGCCTACTTCGCATCTAAAATGAGTTATGCTGTTCTTGAGTGGGGCCATTCAGCTCATGCTCATAAGATATTTGGACTGCAAAGAAGATGCATAAGAATTTTCTGCAACCTGGCTTATAGGGATGACTGTAAACCTGTGTCTGTTCAGCTAGGATTGTTGACCCTACCATGTCTATATATACTTGAATGTCTACTCTATGTAAAACAAAACCTTCACTTGTTTTCCACACATTCATCCATTCACTCATATCCTACACGCAACAACATTAACCTGGTTCCAGAGCATCTGAGGCTTTCAAAAGCGAGAAGTGGTACCAACTTTTATGGAATAAAACTTTTCAATGTGCTTCCGTTGTATGTTAGGACTCTTAGCCATGAAAAATTTAAGCATAAAATTAAAGATTTTCTAAAAACCAGTGCCTTTTATTCTTTTGAGGAGTATATGTGACTTCTCTAATTTATAAAAAAATTCTATCGTTGCTTTTAATATCATGTAAGATGTTTTAAACTATGTTGAGTGTTCGTGTTTTAATATTGACATTATTCTGTATTTTATCCTTAAATTTTAGTTAGAGTATAAGTTTTTTGATTAGTGTGTGCAACTTTAGGTGTTGTACGTATTAATTGTATATTTATGATAGATTGATCTATATTCCTTATTTACTTTTTTTTCTGACCTGTAAAAATGCTTTGCATGATATTACCAATAAACTTTGAATTTGAATTTGAATGTTCATCGCGTTTTTGCCGTATCGGTATTTGTGGAACTAATTGCGTGGTATTTCGACGTTGAAAGATTCTTTTTGAATTTTACGTTGAATAATGGTTAGGCAGTGCTTATTGTGTCGAAAAATAGGCTATTTGAACCCAAATATGACATTCCATAAACTCATAATCGTATAGTATATACGAAGTCGATCCGAATAGCAGAAAAACTGGAACTCGGGTTATGAAGCATTGGCGTACCAAATAGCGATGGTTGAAATGGCGGACGAGCGCCATCTTGGAACTTTTAAATAGAAAGGTGTGTCTTGCGATACCTCATTTCAAACGTACTTTATGGTTTCATAATATTAGACGGTTCTATTAGCATTCGAAAGAACGTGGATGCGTTTTTAAAACTGATAATTTTTCATCTTTGACATGTCTCATAAAACCCAAACGGTTAGAGAATTACGGTTTACACTTTCCCATCTTAACTTTTTAGAAGCTATTCTGCCATATACATTTTAAGTACTGTTAGCTGTCAATTTTTTTTACATATTTTGACATTTTTTAGCAGCAATGAAATGTAGGTCATCAGATAGCCTTTAAAAATTTCAAAATCAGTAGGAGATGATTAAAACTAAGCTTAGGATCTACCTAACTCTATTTTTGTAACTGTTTGCTTAATCAAGCCAAAGCAAAAGAACCAGTCCTGTGATCCTACTAAGTCACGCTGGATCAGCCAATACAATGGACTATACGGAATAGGGATAGTCCATTGATGGAAAGAGATAGAGGCTTTAAATTTTTTTATTGTTATTCTTTGATTATTTTCAAAAGCATGCTTTTGATTTTTCTGTTCTATCATACTTTAAATGAGCTATATGTTCTTTGAATCTCGTTCGTATGGATCTTCTAGTTTGTACAAAATAATTTTAGTTACAGTCCATGCATCCAATTTCATAAATTCCACTTTTTTCCAATGTTTCAATTTTGTCCTTTGGACCACCCTATAATTTCTTAATTAATATTAAACTGAGTTCGGTATACTTATTTTAAACCTACGTTCTTAAAAGCTTTTTGGAGTCCTCTAGTATAATGGCTTTGATAAAATCAAAATCATTTCAAAACTTGACTCACTAACCATTTTTATTTTTAGATTTCTTATTCTTGACAAGGGGCAGATTTGTTCCTACAATACAACACCAGCATTTTCCGTTTTTTTTTAGGTTTCTCAGCTTCGTTAGGGGCACTAAAGTAGCACTTGTCCAATTTACACCCTGCGGCCATGGCCGTAGCGGCCTTATTCAAAAAGTCTAAATTTGAGGTGGCGGAAAAGGTAACAATTTGTCTGACGAATGTAAACTCCACAACAGTATAGAACATATTTACATTTCTGGATATGTTATGTATTATGCCCTAACTGTTTAAGACAAATTAAGCTTATTTGATACATTGTTACTTTCGCTGCAACAGCACTCTTAGTTGGAATGCTGAAATTTTGCCTTTTATTCGATGTACGTTTTTTCAGCTCTATAAATTTAACTATATATAGAATAATAAATTATTATTATTATTACCTCCAAATTTCAAATGTTATTAAATGAAAAGGATTCGAGTTAAGATGTAAAACCGCAGCTTGCACCGACTTGTCAATCACACATATTGGTCATTTAAACTGAAATTATTTTATTTTATATGCGTATTTATGCAGAATGCAATAAGTGGCATTATGCTAAAGCTTAATTTTTCTTTTTCTAGCCACTAAACTGAAAAATAAAATAAAAATTTGCTCATAATTATTATTTCAGAAGGATCACTAAAAAGGATTTTTAATATTCTGTGACACTCAGAGCTGTTTAAGATCATTTAAAAAAATAATTAAATCAAAGATCAAAGATACTTTTCATTTGGACAAACGATTTAAATTAAAGATCGTTTTGTATATAAAGAAAGATTTAAATAATAAATCTTTTTTATATTCAAATCTTTTTTACATTTTAAATCATTTTAGGAAATATTTAAATCTTTTCAAAAGATTTAAATATTTTTTAAAATTTAAATCTTTTGAAAAGATTTAAATACTTCCTAAAATGATCTAAAATGTAAAAAAGATTTAAATCATTTGGTTTGTTATGTACATACAACGAATTGACGTCGTTGGTTATGTACCATTAAAAACCCCTTAGAGCGTAATCAAAATGTTATTTATATAAATTGAGTGAAAAAAAGGAAAAATGTGACGTCACCCAATCTAAATTTTAAAAAACAATAAAATCTTAAATAGGTACGTCAAAATAACATACAAAACCAAATTAAAATGTTATTTAAACCTTGTTTTTTTTTAAATGGAATTTTTGACACATTGTCAAATGTTTAAAAGCCGTTAGCATTCACATAATTGGTAACTTTGCACTTCTTATTATGTCAGCCGATTATATTAATTAAAATGAGCACACTAACAACATCAAACATACTAAATAGCTCATTATGTGCATGCTAGCAGCTTTTAAATATTTCACAATGTGTCAAAAATTCCATTAAAAAAAACAGGCTTTAATTTTTTTTGACAATTACTTTTTGATAAAATCAACTTGAAATTTGACAATATTATATTATTTCAATTACCTTTTTTTATTTTTTATTTGAATTTTTCCTAGAAATATTTGTCTGGCGGAAAAATCTATTTTACTTTTTAGCTAGGTTTTCTATGGTATTTTGTTTGCTTATTTCAGAGTGATTACTTCGTAAGGGGTTTGTTTATGACGCAGAAACTCATCGAAATTATCGGGAATATATATTTTTAAGAAATCAATAATACAAAAGTTTCCCATATAGCCAATATATATTTAAAAAAGAAAATTAAGTAACACGCATTACAAAAATCTCATTACAAAATACAAAATAAACATAGAACTAAAACACTTAGGATGTATTTATTGCTGTATGTATTTTATTATAGTTAAAGTCTTTTTAATGATTCAAATATTTTTAATGATTTAAATCGAAATCTGTTTAAGGATTTAGATTTTTTTGAAGATTTAAATCTTTTTACTGATTTAAATCCTTTTAGAAAGATTTAAATCCTATTTTTAAATCAAAAATCAAAGATACTTTTCAGAAAGATTTAAATCATAACTTAAAAATCACTTTCAGAAAAATATTTAAACTCGAAGTATTTAAATCAAAAAATGTATTTAAATCGCAAAAATTATTTAAATATCACTGATGGTGATAGCTCTGGTGACACTGCAGTAATAAAATATATATTTTCTCTTTTTCAGGCAAATGCCGAAATGGCCCAGTTAGATCGAATATCCAAAGTATGCGGCACACCAACGCCTGCAGTTTGGCCTTCAGTCATAAAACTACCGCTTTTCCATGCCTTAAAGCCAAATAAGTTACATCGGAGGAAACTGAGAGAAGACTTTGTGTTTATGCCAACTCCTGCATTAGACCTATTAGATAAAATGTTAGAATTAGACCCAGAGAGGCGAATAACTGCCGAAGATGCCTTAAAGAGTCTTTGGTTGAAAAACATTAATCCTGATCAGTAAGTTAATATATATTTATTTATTTCGACTTGACAATATAAACAAGAAAGTTCTCTAATTACAAAATGCTGGGTTTTCTCAAAATGATAATAATATTGATAATATTCATTACCGCTATCGGACAAGTGTGATACATCGTTGATTTTAAGACCAAAGCCTTCTAAAAAATTAAATAAAAAAATACAGGTCCGTATTTAAAAAAAATAAGTTGCTGGTGGGGGCCCGCCTGATAGAAAAAATATGATACTGCCGTCTTGTAAAGGAGAAAAAATGGCAATAATAATGTTAAATTCATTTTATATTATCTCTTCAAATAAAGTCAGGAAAAAATAAAATAGCTGATTTTCCATTTATTACGAATATCTCCGGAAGTAGTCGGAATTTTCTAAATTATCAATCACCCTTAAATTACGCAACTTTGCCCCCATTTAACAGACTTCGTATCTCATATGGTTTCCG
>JAEQML010060772.1:0-26719 GCA_016904865.1 Pissodes strobi | reverse complement strand
ACAAAACTGGGAAATCTGGCAACAGTGCCGATATCATGGTTCAATTCCGCATGCCCGGAAACCCCCTGGTACCAAATTTTGTAAATGTAGCTTTAATGATTTTGAAGATATTTAAGCGTTCCGATTCTTTTCACTAACCCTGTATATTGGGGCTGACTGACCAGGTCGGTTCCGCCATTCAACTGACTGACTAACATCACTGTTATCTACATGTAAAATATAACGTCTATAACGATTTTCAGCCTTAGTAAACTCGTTGCATTTCCTAAGTAATCTTGACAACTTTGACAGCGTACCTTAGTTCCCTGTTCTAAACTTCGCTTGACTGACCGCGGTATGTTTATGTAAATCACTACTGTAATCAACTGTCAAAAAACTGGCTTTAATAAATTCAGAGAAATTTTTCGGCGCTGGCTCTCCGTCTATAATAACAACTAGCCAAATCCAATACATTAAGTGGATAGTTGATAAAAATTGTCCATAAAATTATTTTCCGTTTTTAGGTAAACTAGGCATATGCATACCGGATTTTCCAATTCTTTTTTCCTTCTAGTGATATTACTTTGGATAAACCTCTCGATAGTGCTGAAAACTCGTAGTTCTTAAAATTTTATCTCGAATCAATATCAGGTCTGCTTCTGGAAGCTATCAACAATCTTGAAATAAGAGATGAATCTGTCTGTCTTTGAGGGTAATTTTAACTTTTTTCACCGGTGTTTAACACGTTACAATAAAATTATTTTTCAAAAGATCCCAGAACTAAATGTTGTTAGTGTGAGTGAGCTCGTTATTCTAAGAAGGAATTTAGCAGATCTTGACCAACTCCCGCCACACTGTCTGAAGACACATTTATTTCTTATGGGAAGACTCGCTGAGTTAGGATGTGAATGGTATCTTGAAACGTTTGCTTTAGTTTAAGTAAGTTATCATCCTGATGCTGTTGAGGTTTAACGAACCCTTCATAGTGTTTATTTAGGTCTGCATTTTGAATTTTTTTTTTAAGTTTCACAGACCATTCTAGTTAGTCCCGAATTGGCAAGAAAGAATCGATATCAATTATTCTCATTACCTTGTACCAATACCAGCAAGTCCTCCCTGTACCTTCAGGTTTCTATTTGGGTATTCCAGAGCTTAATCAGCCACAAGGGCACAAAATGGCACTGAACTTCTGTTCACTCCATGACTTTCCTAATCTCTGGATCCTCGGATTCCAGGTCTTCCACCTGTGAAAGATATACGGTGATCATCCATGCATAGTTCAATCTATTAAATTCGAAGAAGTATTTTACAAACTCGTGAAGGGATGCTAGACACAACCTCCAATCCAATGTTCTTATGAAGTTCCATATTTGCTTAGAATAAAATGAAGATAATATTTGACTATTAACTGAAATAAATATCGCAATATTGCTGCCAATAAATGTCCTACTGACGAAGATTCAGGTGATGAGGATACGGTGAGAGTAAGCAATAGTCATCATAGATCTGAAGCTTAATTGATGAATTTATCGGAAAGAAATGATGTTGATGAGTACTGCCACGCCTTTAGATTATTATATGTAGGACTTACTCCTGAATTGCTGGAACTCAGAGGTTTCTCCGCTATTCTCGGTGGCTTAATAATACTGAGTAGAGGTAATTCTCACTTACAAAATTACTTGTGACTATTAAGCTCACTTGTTATACAGGAAGGGCTTTGCCATAAGGATGGCATGTGGATGACCCAATTATATTAACAATTTATACTTTTATGATCCTCTCAGAGAATTCTTACTACCGGAACACGTGTTTGTAAAAAAATCTGGATCCCATCCTGTGATCTAGGACAATCTCGAATATTCCGTCAACTATTTGATGATGAAATTATTGGTATATTTCTGCAATTCAACAATCACTATGCATGCAAAAAACGCAATAAAACCGGCAGGAATAGTTGTCAAGAGATTAAATTATATTTAGAATTATTGAGTGGTTGCGTTTATTTGCTTAGAAAGCGTTAGGTTTTAAGAAACTCCCACTGATACTAGAACCGAACTCCTAGCGAATGCATTAAATTAGAGCCAATACCTTGAAAACCATAGCGTAGATGAACCCATAGTGCTACATTTGGGCAAAAATTGTTGCAAGTAATTCATTAGGCGAAACCATACTCTATGGATATAAAATGTGGATGGGTATAACTAATCTTCTTCTTAGGACGCCTTCTCCTTTCGAAGGTTGGCGATCCAACTGCAGCAGACCCCTCCGATTTCACATACCCCATAGGGATATGTGATTGGGGACGGATCACATATCACGTCGAGCCAATGGGATTGTCTGGTATGTAGACGGCTCCAAAACGAATAATGATGGTGGACGGGAGTAAGTGTATGGAGAAACTATAAGTACAAGACTTGCTTTCCCCCTTGGAATGTATGCAACCATGTTCCAGGCCAAAACGTATGCAATCTTCAAATGCAGGAGCAAAAACCTATTAAGAGTCTACAGAGGAAAGGACATCTTCATTTGATCGGAATGCAGAACTGCTCTATTGACCCTTGAGTCTGATAGAGTTCATTCTACGCTGGTGCCAGAGTTGAGGGAGGCCTAGTGTCAGTCTCGTATGGATTCCGGGACACTCGAATGTCTCGGACAACGTCTGGTAAAACAAGGATCCACAAATCGTCCAATGGGACTTGAGGCTCTAACAGGTATGTCATTCTAAGGAATGCAAAGAATGAACAGGCTAAGGATCTATGGCGGACTAGTCCAATCATGCGGCAGGCTGGACTTCTCTTGGGAGACCTAGTGCCTGGACTCCTGCCGCTCGAAACAGCATTTCAACCTGCCAAGATATGCTGCATATGTAAGCATAATATGTACGCAAATTGTTGATAATTTCTTTTTATGCAAACTTGAATATTTTCAGGATTTAAAACTACAAAAGCAGTGGTGCCATCTCCCTTCTTGTTTATTTACATTTCGATTAAAATGTTAATCTTGTTATTGAGTGGATATAAGATGTTTTAAATATTTGTTAAACTGGTTATATTTTAAAATTATTTTGAAATAATTTTACTAGACTTTTAAATATAAGACTTTTGCAAAGCACACTAATATCATAAATAACTATCCCTTGCATTAATCTTTTTGGTGTTGAGTTAACACTATTATCAAATGAATAAGAGCTAATACAGCGACGTCTAAACTCTTTAAATATGAATTTAATCATATTTTCCGTGCATAAGTAAAATTAATTTTCATTTGAATTAATTACCACGTATAAAATATGACATTCATATTCAGCACCGAATGAAAAATTGATTCTGAAGCTTTTCGGAATTTCTAATTAATTAAGCAGAGTTAGTGTTGGAGCGAGCAAATTTCCAGTTGATATCCATTTACCAGATGATTTATGAAGTAGTTTATTGACGTGGACTTTCTGCAGACCTGCAATGACGATTATTAAAAGCACTTTTTATTACTCGTTGCAGGAAAGAGTAGAGTTATGTATTTAAATATTAAACGCAAGGGAGCTTTGTAAATTCACTTCAAATGCTTATAGAAACCAGAATATTTGACAAGTTGTTATGTGATTATTATGTGGTGATTATATTTCATCTGTAACAATAAATATGTGGTCCAGTTTCAAAAAAATATACATCTTAAAAGCTTTTAAAGATTCTCACTTTTGGCATCAAGTTCAAAATATATTAGGCACTCACATGGCAAACAGAGCAATTCCAAAGATTCAAACAACTTATTAATCGATAATTATATTATTAGAGTAATTGAAGCAATTCTAAATAGAAAACCATTATTTGTTAGACTGAAAGTTATATTCACAAAATTTAACGGGGTAATTGTTGTAATATTACAATATTTTCCACAACTCACTCTGTTACCCATTGTATTGAAGAGAGCTAAAACGTGCACACTTAGCTTATACAATTTTGAATGTTCGTTGGAATAATAAATGGATAATAATTGATTACCCACAACAAGAACAACAGCCCTGTTAGCCCCGAATAACCCTCCTGAAATTCCATCTCTATAATTAACACGGAAATCCACCATAATTTCGTAAAACTTTTCCACATTGCAGAACATAACCGACATTGTAAGATAAGCGAATTTGCTCTAATTTGCGGTCTATTCAACGTATGACCTAGAACTACACTAAAGCATGCCTGAGTGATCCAAATTTATATGAAAATTATAAAATAGTTTCGTAGAAAGTAGGAAGTTCCCTAGCAAAATAGGGAAAGTTGTAGAGCTTCTCAGGAATTTAATTATTCGTGCATTTATATTGGAGTGATATTACGTTGAGCCTTTTGAGTTAATAGTTAATGATTCACGTGTAGGAAAAAATTAGAGTTGTTTCCTTTTTAGAAATAAATGAATCCACATATGAAGCAGCTATGCTATGACTGGTTGCGACAGACTTTGGAGTCATAGTCTAAAAATAGAGACCCTGAAACCAGTCGTAGAAAAAATCTCTGAGACATGATAAAGCAAATATTTTTTAATTCAGTTTTTATACTTAAATATCTTATTATGCAAGAAAACTAAATATATGAGAAGATGTAGCTTTGGTATAAATGGAAATAATTACTTTATAGTTGCTGCTTTCATTCAGGCTCTCTTGGGCGTGTATGCAGAGTTTATATTGAACGGAAGAAAACAGGACAAATGGTAGATTAACATTTTAAGAATAGTATAATGAAGGAAAAGAAAATACACAGCGCACTGATGAGGATCTACGTGATGAGGGATGATGACATCAATTTAAAATGCAACGATGTACATTCTGCACTAAAAGTAGTAAAATTCATTTACTCAGAATATCAGATTAAATGGATCAGCTTTTTGCTTCTGTTCGAAAATGTATCCAGAGTGTTATCTGGAATCACAATGGCTGTTTAGAGTAACGACGGGTTGGCTTTAACTTGGATTGCGACTCTTTGTTCATATCACCAATTCAACCATCTACTGTGAAATGTCAATACCATGATTCCACTATCAGCTACGACGACGGATTTTGCAGCAAAAGGTTTTGGATGATAGAAGAAGACAAGATATAACGATATCGGATAACACAAGATCAAAGATCCGGTTGTTCTGTTGACGTCGTCATTCTTGAGAAGGATGTACCTCTCAGAAAGTTGCTAATAAAAATCAGCTATATCCAATAATTAGTTTCACTGGAGGCCTATAACGGATTTCAAGATCTAAGGCGCAATTCACACAGAACGGGTGCGTGGTGGTGGCGTGGGACTAGCGTGGTATAAGCATCTGCCACCCGCATACTAGCCTATGAGGCAATACAGATAGAGGTGGCGTGGTACTGGCGTGCTAAATCCCGCCACAGCCACGCCGCGCGCCGCGCCACTTCGACGCGATGCGAAGCCTACACGAGTGACACATGCCACACGACAGTGTGAAATTCAGTGTTTGTTTTTCATCTTTTTTAGCACAAAATGCGTGACGATTTCCAATTTAATATAGAATTTCAGCGTTATTAACAGCTTCTCCTCTGGACTGACGGTTTCCATTTAATTCGTAGATTTATTTTCAAGGTCAACGCTTACGAAACTTAATATTCTATAAACACATTCGATAGATATTCGGTAGAAACTTTGAAAAGGTTCAGGGTACATGTTAGGCACCCGCACGAATCACAACTTTGTCCTTTATCTAACCACAAAGGAGGTACCTAGTATCGTCTTTCCCTTTACATGTTAGCTAAATTCGCAAGGTCCAAATGACAAATATCGGTATCCCTTCTGTGTGAATTGCGCCTTAAAAAGATCGATAATGAGTTTGTAAAACTGATCTGAAGAGAAATATATAAAATAAAATTGGGTTTCTGAATTGGCCACGAAAAACCATTCTCTCACAATCAGAAGGGATGATTATGGAGAAAGTTTTAAATTTGGCACATTATTTTTAGGTTTGCCTAAGAAAACAGACACTACAATGCCGCTTCATAACCTACATTATATATTGGTGCAGCAAGACTAGAAAAATTTTCCTAGGTATTTGCAACTGAATGGTATGTTGATGAGCAGCTTGTGTCTGACGTGTGTTTTTGTTTGGCACAACTTTGGGTGGAATCATAAGTGCCAGCTGGTTCGAGCACCTTCCGTAGTAATGTCGATAGTAAAGAGATAGGTCCGCCACTTTTCTTCGATATTCAAGGCTATCAAGGCCTTTAGTCAACTCTGGGTCATCCACAAGACGGACTGCTCTCCTCTTTATGGAATCCAATATCTTGAGCAATTGTTTGGGTTCCGAGCTCCACACATGGGAACAGTATTCCAGAGATGGTCTTATCTGGGCCTTATAGAGTAGTAAGGGCTGCTGAGGTGTATACAACTTTTTTGCTCTATAGAGTGCTCCTAGCTTTTGTGTTGCTGCGTTGGCGATTTTGGTGACGTGATTACGCCAAGACAAGTTGTTTTCTACATTGCTGCTCAGCAAGCTTATGGATGATGCCAGAGTCAGTGTTTGTCCTGTCATTGATAAGTCAAGTCTTGCGGTGTTTGCTTTTTTTGAGAAGACAGCTGCTTGAGTCTTTCCTGCGTTAAACTGGACATTATTTTCCTCACCCCATTCCACGATGGTGTTCATATCCTCATTGATGGCAGCAATCTGACTTTTTCGCTCGCGTTGGGATCGAGCATCGGTCATTAGAGTCCGCGACATGAATGAGGATATAAGAATGCTGTCGTCTGCAAAGCTGTAAATATAATTGTAAGAGATAGTTGATATAGGGCATGAACAGCGTTGGAGACAATATACAACCATGGGGAACTCCGGCATTGTCTTTAAATTCCTCCTAGAGTTGTGTTGGGAAAACACCACAACAAGTGTATTAACTTGTCGTTTTTCATCGTATAGTTTGGTGATAACACCGTGTATGTCCGTAGTATGAATGAGCCATAATTAAACTCCGAACATATTTATTTAACCTCAGGTAAACAGAAATTTGTGCATTTAAAGCATTGTATTTCAGAGACTCCTTAATCCGAACCTGAATTGTTGGTATAATAGATTCCGTTAAATGCAACAGCAAGTTGACACTGCATCAAGAAATTCCTGCTTAATCGTTCTCAATTTAATATATCTTTATCTCCGTCAGTGTTTTGTAAACAATAATATGCTTGAAAAAGAAAGAACATACTTCCACCCTCTCAAATGCATCCTACGCGTAATGTCCCGCTTTATTTTTTCCTCCCGCACCGCCGCCGCGCCGGTATGAAAAATTTGATTTAGTGCAGTAAAAACTCTCACTCGAACAGCAGCTAGACTGGTTGCCCGTTGCTCCTTCGCGCCAAAGTTCAAATCCATTTAGGCCATTTTTTCATTTTGTTTGCACAGATATTTAGAGAATATCTGCTGTACCTCTGTTCTCTTTGTCCAAGCTTAGACAAATAACTCTTTTGGGCGTTAACGCATTTTCACGGAGACAAAAACGCCAAAGCGTCTCGTCTTACCGGTTGCTGTGGTTGAAGATAGAAGGTAAAATGGTGGTGGAAAATTTGTAGTTTGCAAATTGTTCTTGTAAAATTCAAATCAAAGGTTTGAAGTCAGATCTCTGTCCTAGTGAAGTTAAGTAGAGAAAATTGCAGATCAAGGTATTCTGTGCGAAAGAAAAAGTTGCTAGTTAAAACACAAAAGTTTAATAAATTCAGGAAAGACAACGTTTTATTCTTAAATAGAACGATCAAGAAATTTCCTTGGAGATATATTAATAAGTAACCTGTTTGTATATTTAGTTTTTTGTGTCAATGAGTGAGTGCATGAAAGTAGTGTAGAAATTGTAAATATTTGTCATATCTAATGCTAATTAATAATAGCATCATTAAGTACTTAATACCTAACATACCTTTTTCAATTCACAACTTATAGATAAAACCTCCACTCCCTATTTTAATACAGTCCACTAATTTGATTGTGGTTAATTATACAGGTAATTACCACCCTCACCTTTATGGTAATAAATGATTAAAAATTAATTGTTTGTCCCGACCATGTATGATACTGTGCCTTCCAGGGCTGGTTATTGACGGTCGTAAAAGAAACACTTTATTACAACACAAAACTATCCTAAAATTAATTTATTTAAAAATTTCAAACACTATTTTAACAAGTAATGAAAGTGGCCATCTCTGCAACATCCCACCCGCTGAATAAATTCCTTCTGTTCATTTTCAACGGAATATGGAGAAACATTTCTTACCTTACAAATGTGCGCTTGGGCAGAATATCAAGTGTGCGTGGTTTACCTTTATATGCTTGGATTTTAACGTAACTCCTAAGAAGTAAGTCCAATGGATTAAGATCAGATGACCTAAGTGGCCACTCTATTTCCCAGACGATGAACAAATTATTTCTGTTAATTTTCAACGATATATGGAAAAACATTCCTATTTACCTTGCACATGCGCTCTTAGGCAGAATATCAAGTGTGCGTGGTTTATCTTTGTATGCTTGGTTTTGAACGTACCTCCAAAGAAGTAAGTGCAATGGATTAAGATCAGGTAACCTAAGTGGCCACTCTATTTCCCAGACGATGAATAAATTATTTCTGTTCATTTTCAACGATATATGGAGAAACATTTCTATTTACCTTGCAAATGCGCTCTTAGGCAGAATATCAAGTGTGCGTGTTTTATCTTTATACGCTTGGTTTTTAATATAACTCCAAAGAAGTATGGACTAAGACCGTGTGACCTAAGTGGCCAGTCTATTGATCCATGTTTGTCGTCCACCAGTTGGGGAAGCGTTATTTAAGAATCTTCTAACATTCGCAGCATTATATGTGGACCAAATAATTTTCTGAAAAGTCATCTCTCGATCTGCTATAATTGAACTCAGTCGATACATTCGCTTTTTCATAATGCTAAGAACGATTTTCCCTAAAGCAACGCATTTATACGGACTGAGTCATCTTCAAGCAGTTCGCATACTATTTGAATTTTGTAAGGGTGCCATTTTTTTCGAGTTTGTTGAAGTCGACCTATGAATTGTTTTGCCCAAAGCCATTTGAGGACTTGAAGTTTTTTTTTGAATAGAACGGCCACGTTGACCAGATTTGTCAGTAGCCTTAACAGTTTCGGTCTCTCTCAATTTCCCCTCAATTCTACTGATTGTAGATTAACGTACAGATTTTCTGTTAAGATATATATTACATTACCTAACTTTTATTGAATTTATCTATTATCTAATCACAACCCAGCATGTGCTATTATTATATTGGGAACTGATTGATTAGTTCGATTCTGTTTTGTAAATCAAACCAAAGAGAACAAATTGAAATGAATTTAAAACACCGTCAATTTCTAATTGAAAGAAAAACGTTCTCATTTCAATGAGGAAACTATCAGCTCCATGCAAAACTATTTCGAAATTATCATAGACCGGAAAGTCATGCAACCCAACTCTGAGGCGGAAATAGGTCATCTTCTGAATAAGGCACAAATTAGAGCAATTCGCTAATCTCACTATGTTGATTACTTTCGCAAGTTGGAAAAGTTTTCGGAAGGCGTGATGACTTTTCGTGGTGACTATTGCCGTCAAGCACTTTGAGTTTATGAGCAAATTTCTTAATTATGTGAAAAGTTTCTCAACGTTTTCTGTTGTTTGTTGATGGTTATATTATTAAGTTAATTGCTGCTAAAATGTAGCCCTTGCTGCACTAAGTTTTAAAAGTTTTCTCGAAATATTGCTTACATGGAAAAAATAATGAAATTAGTGATAAGCTAAATTTAATAAAAGTATGTGCGAATTGTCATGAAAAACTCACTAAATAAGATAGAATGCTCATTAAACGTTGGCCGGCAGGATTATAGTTCCAGTGCTCTAAGTTCGTCAGTGTGAAGCTTAAAACTGAGAGAGAGCTAGGTAGAGCTATAAGTTTGAAGTATTGGCGTGGGAAGAAATTATTAATGTTGGAAGATTATACTTTCCAATAAACCCAAAGAAAGAGCTAATGAGAGAAATTATGGGAAATTAAGATGTAATTTTTAATGCGTTGTAGATATAAAAGTATAAAAATTTTTATCTACAACGGTGTTTTTAGACTATCTAATTGAATATTTCTTAAAAGAATCATAAAATAATTATTTTATTAGGTATTTTTAGTAATTGTTATTAAAACGAACTCGAAGAAGGAAAAACAGATTTTTTTATTCTGGTTTAGAATGCAAGTAGTGACTTTACTGTACTAGTGTTGTAAGTACTATTAACCGTATTTAAATTAGCAGTATCTTATCGAACCCAAACATTACTATAGATTTTTGGAACAGAAAATTATACACGATAAGAGTAGAAAATGGTCCTATAATTGTACTCCCTAAATTTAAGTGCAGAAAATCTTTGTATAAATATAGAAATTCTCGTCGAGAAATCTCAAGTAGACTAGACAAATTCTTGTTCTCTTCTTCCCCATCGAAAAAAAATCGCGAGAGAAATTGGCCTTTCCGTAGGGAAGAAACAAGAAAGCAGCATTTGTTATCTCTACGGCATCGCAATGAAATTATTTCTTCTTCATACCACTGAAAAGGAGTAATATATATTAAAAACTGTACAGCTGAAAATTTCAAATGCTCGTTTCCCGACTACCCAATTCTTTATACCATATTGGCCACTTCCAATAATATCGAGATCATTAATTAAATGGAAAATATCCAGTAAAAATCATTAACCAGCAACCATATATCAACATTCTTTACTCATATATCACACAAGGGCAACGACGTCGAAATTTCATACGCATTGGTAATCTTAGGTATGTATTGTTAGTGATTGTACATTTTGATGAATTGCGAGGGTATTTTGGAATGCCCATCGACTATGTTTTTAATATATTGTTATGTTCTTTGCTATTTTAGTTATAATGGTGTTGTAATTGAAAACTTGGTTAATATATGTTTTAAGTAACAACATCAGTTTGATCAGCAAATACTTAATTCTCACACCTTTATGAATTAAAATTTTAAAATGATCAAAGGCTGACCCCAAATGTAGCCAACGTTGTGGAAATAATCAGGTATATATACACAGTTTTGTGTAAGTTACAGTGTAAACTACTAGACACATTTATACAACGAACTAATTATCACCTTGTCCTAATTTTGAACTTGAACTTATAAACACCGCGAGCAGACAGCGCAGGCTAACCTTAACTAGAATTAAATTTAGAATAAGTAATGGACTGGAGGATCCAAGAAGAGATGGACATTTTGTGAAATCTACAAGAAATGTACGGGTGAGTAATTCTCTAGATGTTCTACACTATAATATTCAATGTCTCAGAAATAAAACTAATTTGCTAGATGCCTATTTACTTGATAAAAACTATAACATTTTGTGTATAAATGAGCACTGGTTAAGGTCTGAAGAGTTGGCTTTAGTCTGTCTGGGTGAGTTGATACCCATCTCTGGCTTCTGCAGAACTCAAAGAAAACATGGAGGTGTAACTATCCTAGCCAAAAGGGACATGCAGGTTGTCCCTTTAACTTTTGGGGAGAATATTCTATCAAGGGAGTTAGATTTTGAATTTGCAGGCTTAACTGTTAATAATACTCAAATAGGTACTATATATTGTTCCCCTGATGGAGATTTTAAAACATTTATGGACAAATTAACAGAACTCTTGGATTCTCTTGACATCAATAAGGGTATCATTCTTACAGGTGACTTTAATAATCACTTCCAGACAAAATCGGTTGATGCTCACACTAGTATGGATTTATTTGAGTCATATGGTTTGTTACCACTGATTTCCGAGAATTCTAGAAATCAATCCTGCCTCGATAATGGGTTTACTAACTTGGTCGCTAATTGTTGTAATGCTCAGGTCACTGAGCCTGGTCTTTCAGACCATAAGGCAATATCAGTCTGTGTCTCTGATCTTAATTCTACATTAGCCTCACCTCAGGGTTGTGTAAGGGTTGTGCACCGCCCAATTACAGACATTGGTCTGTTGCGACTCATTGATACTGATTCTCAGATAGATTGGTCTTTTCTAAATCATAACACTCTAACACCTAGCAACAAGTTTGAAACTATCATTAACCAAGTTTTAACTGCGTGTGATACTTCATTTCTTGAAAAGACCAATATTGTTAGAGGAATGGACCATTTTAAATCTAGACAGTTATCTTGGTTTAATGATGATCTTAGGCGAGAAAGAGAACTATTGAGGTTCTTAGTTTCATTAAAAGATGACAGGCCTGATTTAGTACCTAATAATTTAATCCAAACTTTTTAAAAAAATTATAGGAAAAAATTAGAAAACAGCAAAAAACTAGCAAATGATACACATATTAATAATGCTACTAATAAAGGTAAAGCTATTTGGGAAATTATAAGAAATAATAATCCAACAACCAGGATCCCCATAGTCAACAACATTAATGCTGAATCATTCAATAATTACTTTTCAAATGTTGCACTAGATATCATAAATTCCTTGCTTAATAACAATATTGATGCCCTTAACTACCTGGATATGGTTCCTAATTTGGGTGATCCCTTCACATTCAGGGAAGTAAATTTTATTGAAATGAGGGAAGTAATTAGTAGTGTTAAAAACAGTACAAGCAGGGACCATTATAAAATAACAACTAAAATTATTAAGAGCATTAAAGAAATAATTATCTACCCCTTAACAAAACTGATTAACTACTGCATAGCCTCTAAGTTTTTTCCAAATTCACTTAAAATTGCAAGAGTGGTCCCTGTCTATAATCTTGAGAATACTTCCAACTATAGACCAATTTCCATTCTTCCTTTGTTTTGCCGAATCTTTGAGTCAATTCTAAAGGGGCAGATCTGTCGCTACTTTGAGACACACAATCTCTCTAATCCCAGGCAATTTGAGTTTCGCACTAATAAATCAACTACTGCAGCTATCAGTCACTTGGCCTCGTTTGTTCAGGAATGTTTTGAAAGTAAAAAGTATGCACAGGCTCTCTTTTTTGACCTCACTAAGGCATTTGACTGTGTGTCACATGACCTTTTGCTTCAGAAGTTGGAACACTGTGGCTTTGCTGATGGCAGTTTGAACCTTGTAGAGTCTTATCTTGCTGATAGACAGCAGTATGTGTCATACAATAGGAAAACCTCTTCTATGGCTCCAGTCATCTATGGAGTGCCACAAGGATCTGTCCTAGGGCCGGTTCTTTTTCTGCTATTTATTAATGACATACACTACTGTATGGTATCTCCCTCTACTGACATAATCCTTTTTGCCGATGATACTACTGCTGTTAGCTCTGCAGATAGCCTGGCCGCATTGATGATAGAGTTGGTAATGGACCTACAGGATTGTGTTTGTGATTGGTTCCTCGCCAATGGGCTGTGTATGAACGAGGCAAAAGCGCATACCCTTACATTCTGTCTCAGGCCCTATAACTTTGATTCGGAATCACTGACAGCAAAATTTCATGGAGTTTTACTCGAACCTAAACTAACTTGGTCCGAACACTGTGATAGTGTTATAAAAAAGATGAACAAGGGGATATATGTTCTTAGAAACCTGTGGCAGTGTGTTTCGGGGGGTGTTTTGCTAAATGTATTATTATGCCTATGTCCATAGTCGTTTGGCATATGGTCTGCTGTGTCACTCTGCTCATGCTAGGAGAGTCTTTGTGTGATGGGTTGTCTCTGGCTTGCGATACCGACAGTATTGTAGACGAGCTTTTGTGTCTTTAGGGGTACTAACATTGCCATCATTGTATATATACATCTGTCTCACTCATGTAAAGAAGCATCTGAAGGAATATACCCAAAATCTAGGTTTTCACTCCTATAATACTAGGGGTTAGTTTGGGTTATCTAGTAGAACAACACAAGCCAGGGATGGGTCAAATCATTATGGAATAAAATTCTTTAATGCCTTACCCAACGAAGTTAGATCACTTGACCTAAAGACATATGAGTTTAGAGTAAAGGCCTTTTTTAAGAGGAATGGCTTCTATAAAGAGGATAAATACTTTTAAAATATTGTACACATATAGAGCATTGTGAGAAGACTCTCCTATTTATTTGTGATGTTGTATTCTGTCTCTTAGGTACTAGACTGTATATATGTAATTTGTTTGTAACTATAGTAATCTGTAGTCTTGTCAGTTAGGTCATATTTAATATTTACTACATCTTTGTATCATGTCACTATTACTAAGATTTTATGATTTTACTATTTCTTTTAATTGGACGTGCAAGAATACTTTATTGTATGCATTATTGTGAATAAATATTTGAATTTAAAGTTACAATGGTCAGCAGATTTTATGATATAAATAATCAAGCGGATCATCAGTCCGATAGGCTTATGTCTCTCACCTACTGCAGTCCACAGGGACGTAGTAGGGGCTTTAACCCTATTCTAATCTTTAGACCCAACTCGGTAAGTGCAGTTCACAGGAATGTATTTCTTGGGGGATACCTGCCTAAAAAGTACTAAAGTCGAATTTATGTTGGATCTGTCAATATTCTGAGTCAAGTGACTTTCATCTATGCTAGGCTATCTAGTGCCTTAAAGTGCTGAGTGAATTTAGGATGAATCAAGAACTTAAAATAATTATCTCATAAAATAACCAAACCTAAATGTAAATTGAAACACAACACCGCTCTTAAAGAACTTTATTATAATACAAGGACTAAGACGTATTAAAAATTCAGACCATACCTCAACCGAAAGAACATGCGTATTTTAGTAATCGGATATAGTGTAAACTCATTAAGTCTTTGACCAATAGGCGTTGTTATTGTTTTCTCACTACGATTTTGACCGATAGAGGTTGTTATTGTTTTACCGAAGTGCATTATTTATGGTCTCTTCTCACCTGAAGTAGATCGATCCATAACCTGAGCTGTATAACATGCAGGCTAATCAAGGCGTGACGCCACGGATAGCTAATAATTATGATAATAGTTTTAGAGTAATATAGTTTAAAAACAGAATAAACCAGTCACCTATTGAAATAAATTCATCATTCTTCTTCTCGTAGTGCCTCCGGTTCGGATGCTGGTGACCAGCATGGCTATTCAAACTTTATTGGCTGCTGCACGGAACAGTTCAGTAGTGGTAAAGGCAAACCATTGTGTGAGATTTTGAAGCCAAGAGTTTCTTCTCCGTACTTGTCCTCTATGGCCATATATTTTGCCCTGAAGAATGAGCTGCAGCAGACCATACCGATCTTCGTTTCGTGTTATATGACCCAAGTATTCCAGTTTCCTTTGTTTGATTTTATCGTTGATCTCACACTTTTCATAGTTAAGCCTTCGTAATACTTCGACGATGATATACACAACATTCTTCCCTCGCACCACATTTCGAACGCTTCAAGTTTTCTCATCGATGCTTTAGTCAACGTCCATGATTCGACTTCATATAACAAGACTGAAAACACATAGCAGCGTAGTAGACTTATTTTCGTTGTTATTGATAGATCCCGATTTTTTAAAACTCTTTTCATTTTGATGAAGGATGCTCTGACCTTCTCAATGCTTATCTTTATTTCCATAGAATGGTCACATTGATTATTTATATTTATGCCCAGGTATTTATACCTGCTTACCCTGCTATTTGTTGTTGATTTATTATGAGTTGGTTGAAGGGGATGTGAGTTTTGTCTTGTTTATGTTAGAGTCAAGGCCATGTTGCTTGCTGCATTCTGCTGTGCGCGCAATCAATGTCTGTAAGCCTTCCAAGCTGTCTGCGAATATGATTGTGTCATCCGCATACCTAATATTGTTCAGTCGTTCACCATTCACAAGAATTCCGATTTCACTGTCCTCTAAAGCCCTCTTCATTATTTCCTCCAAGTATGTATGGTCACTTCTTCTGTCAGCTCTTTTCCTACTGTGATATTGGCTGTTTGGTTGTAATAGAGGTGGTGTATTATTCGGATGTGCTTATCATCTAAGCCAATGGATTGCAGCATTGACATTAACTTATCTTGTTTGACATTGTCGAAGGCCTTGCTGTAGTCAATGAAGCATAGGTACACGTCACAACTTACATCACGACATCGTTGGAACAGTACCTGCACTGCGAATAACGCTTTTCTTGTACCTTGTGTGTCACGGAATCGGAATTGGGTACGGGTTATCTGAGCTTCCACCTTGGTATAAATCCTTTGTAGTATTACTTTTAGAAAGGTTTTCAATAGATGGCTCATGAGGCTAATAATTCTCTGTTCGTCACATTTCTTCGGTTTAGGTTTTTTGAGTATCATTATGAAGGTCGAATTGAGCCAGTCTCGTGGGATTTCTCCGCTGTTGTAAATTTTATCAAATATTGCTGCAATCCATTTAACACCATCGTCGTTCATTAGTTTTAAGAATTCAGAGTGAAAGTCATCCGGTCCTGTAGTAGCCTTTTCATCTTTGGTCTTCTTGATGGCGTTTCTGACCTCATCGTGTGTAATAGCAAGTCCGTCGTTGCATTGCAGATTCAGCCGCGTTGCTCTGCGCTCATCTCTAAAGGAGTCCTCGACATATCTGGTCCATATTTCCTTTCTGTATTCTGTGTCCAATATTATATTCCTCTGGTTGTCTGTCAGGCATACCCCTTGTTTGTGCTTATATAGTCCAGCCATCTCCTTGACTCTCTTGTGTATGTTGAAACTGTCATATCTGTTTTCCAGCTTTTCAATCTCCTCGCATTGTTCCCTGAACCATCGATCCTTGGCTTGTCTGATTTAATTTTTTTTAGCTCTATCCATTTGTCTGTACTTCATCCTTCTCTTCTTTCCTCCATCATGTCTAGTATTTCCTCTGTCATCCATTGCTTTCTTTTCACCCTCTTCCTGCGCGTGTGTCTATCTAGTATTACCTTATTTATCTCTTGCAGTTTTTTGAGATCATCCTCTAGATTTTCCGTATATGTTGGAATTTTGTTGTTTATGTACTCTTGAGATTGTTGTTTTATTTGTTCGTCCTTTAGTTCTATTAAGTCATATGTGGGTTGTTTTGTAGCATTGATCTTTTTTAGTTTTAAGTTCATAGTAGTAATTAGAGGATTGTGATCTGACTTAATGTCTGCTCCTGGATATGTTTTAACCAATGTTATTGTATTTTTAAATATCTTGTTAATAAGAATGAAATCTATTTGATTTCTAACAACATGTCCAGGTGCATCCATTGGAGGCTTCTAGGTATACAATCGCCTGGGAGGAAGCTCAGAGAAGGTGTTAGTGACTACCATTTCTTCTTCCGTTGCAAAGATATTCAAACGATCTCCCCGTTAATTTTGTATGCCCAATCCACACGGGCCAATCATATCGCCACATCTACCCTTACCAATCTTCGCATTGAAATCGCCCATGATTATTGTTATGTCCCTATTGGGGATGGTTCTTAGGATATTTGTTAGCTTGTGGTACAATTCCTCTATTATTTCTTCAGGCTTGTCTGCCGTGGGAGCGTAGATTTGAATAATATTCAAGTTGACAGGAGCAGAGTTTAGTTGGATAAGCATTATTCGTTCTGAGAGTGGAACAAAATTGTTAACATATTCTGCTATTTTTTCACTCATAACCATTCCCACGCCATTTACATGTTCGTTATTCGGATTGCCTGAATAGTACACATGATAATCCATAACTCGGCATTCTCCATTATTTGGCCATCGCATCTCGCTGATTCCCATTATATCCGTTGATAGTCTCGTCATTTCTTGGATCAAGCTATGGGTTTTGCCGGCCTCATATAGCGTCCTGAAATTCCAAGTACCAATTCTTATTTTTGTGTGTCCCAAAGATAGTCTCTTTTGCGATTCACAAGGATTTCGCTAGATGATGAGCCTTACGATATGTTGTCTTACTTCCCCTACCGACTCTTGGTTTCCGAATTCCATTAGTATAGTAGATGCCCGTTCTGTACTAAAACCATGTTAGTTATACTAGAGATAGCTTTGTGGATCTTTAATGCAGTGGTTTCTCTTGGCCTTCTGCATCTTCATGCCATTGACTTTTGTTTGTTCCTTCGCCTTTAGGACCAGTTTCCCAATCCCGGGACAAGAAGGTGCCCTTTCTCTTATTAGCACCTCCACCCAAAGCTGTTGGCCAATAAGAGGGGGACTACATATACCGGCAGTCATTCGGTCGACAGAGCCTGGTTAGTTGTCTAGCAAGGTGTACCGCGTGCAGGTGAGGTTATCATTTGGATTGGCACAGTATATTACTCTTATTACCAACATCCCTTACACCCCATTCATCATATCGGCTAAATAATTTCACATGGAATTATCATTGTTAATATATCGAACGACAGCGTGGTAATAGTAAAAGAGCTAGCAAGAAGCTATATAGAGTCAGTGTACTGGATTCCGTAATTTAGACTAATTATAGGTATTAATATTGCATAATTATTTTGATGGTTCAGAATTTAGGATAACCATGAATTCGTTGATGTTATTAATAAGCATTTATATTATTTAGATAATGGTAATTCTTTAGAGGTTAAGTATAATATAGACAAACCCTGAAAGTGATTATTTATAGATGTACATTTATGTGTAACAAAGAACTTTCCCATTAGATTCCTACTAGTGTATTATGAAGTTATTATGTTTTGCTAATAAAACATTAAAACTACTCGAGTTGTCTCCTTCAGTATGCAATGATACTGGCGAACCTAACAGAGAACATCACATGGCGATCTTTCCAGCCATTGAATATTGTTGGATAGTAACTAAGTGAATTTTTATTAGTGCGACAAAGGGTGCCAAGAAATGGGCTTCAGTCAGACGAAGGAAGAAGTGTTGGTAAATCAAGGAGGTAAAAGTGGAAGTGTAACTCAGGATACTGCTAAAGGATTTTCAATAAGCAAACTTTTGGGAGTTGTAGCCTTCTGTGTAGCTGCCATAGCTGTTGTAGCGTACTGTATCTACCGAGTGAAGAAAGGCATGGAAAAGAAGATACATAATTTTCGGTTTAAATTTTGGTAGTAGTATGGTAGAGTTGAGTGAAATTATAGAATTATGTAAGATTTTAGAAAAAATGTACGAAAATATTAGGGAAGATTTAAGAGAGCGTCGTGAAAGTGTATCTAGCTTAAATAACTATCGATAGACGTAGGACAGTTAGAAAATACATTCAATAACCTTAAAAAAGAGATCAGCCTAAGTCAAAGTCAAAGTCAAAGTCATATAAAGCTTTATTGTTTAACATACAAAATATTTTTAACAAAGCTGAAATACCAAAAAAAAAATCGAAATATAATATTCCTTACTCTAAATACAGTAATACATTAATACCTATGTCAGTAAAACAAACATTAAAATTACATGAGATAGAAAACATCTATGACATAAGTAAGTAAGTTAGTAAATGCTGCATATATGTGGATACGATGGACACATCTCGGACACATTCACCATCAACGCGGGCGTGCCTCAGGGCGCAATACTTTCACCAACTCTGTTCCTCATCTATATTAATGACCTGCTGACCGAAACAAATAATCCTGTTTACAGTTTTGCAGCTGACAGTACCCTTGTCTCCCACTTTAGATCAGAAAAACCCTTACCAGCGACTGATACTCATCACCGCAGACAGGAGCAGATTACAGCAATTAATCAAGACCTGGAGAAAGTTTAAACTTGGGGCGACCGAAATTTGGTCCAGTTCAATGCAGCAAAGACCCAAGCAGCCACGTTTACCAAGAGGGCCAATACAGCGGGCCCTGACATCATTATGGCAGGGTCGACCATCCCTTCATCCTCGTCAATCGGACTGCTGGGTATCTCGGTCAACAGCAATATGTCCTGGCATGACCACGTTGCTAACATCGCAAAATCAGCCTCCCAGAAGCTTGGTGCGCTATTTCGCAACAAAAAACTCTATACACCGCAGCAGTTGCTCTTGCTCTACAAAGCGCAAATAAGACCGTGCTTAGAATATTGCTCACATATCTGGGGTGCCGCACCAAAGCACACCCTAAAGCTGCTGGATTCCATTCAGAAGAGAGCTGTGCGTCTCGTCGGCGACCCGGAGTTGACCCGGAATCTAGATAGTCTGGAACATCGCAGATATGTAGCCGAGATATCTCTGTTTTACAGATACTTTCACGGCAGATGTTCCCAGGATTTGGTTCGCCTCATCCCGCCCCTGGCAGCTCCTGTCAGACAGTCACGACAGACGGCAAGAGCGCACCAGTTCGTCGTACAATTGGAAACACCTAGAACATCGCTTTACAAGAACTCCTTTGTCTGGCGCACTGCATCACTGTGGAACTCACTCCCGGGACATCTGTTTCCCACTAATTACAACTTACCAATATTCAAGAGCCGTGTCAATCAACATCTTCGCACACACACCGCTCGTCGAGCGCCATAGGGTCTCCCTTTAGTGTGTGTGCCACTGCCATAAAAAAAAATATATATATATATGTCAATAATCAATTAAAACAACAAGAATACTTTCATATATCAATTAAAATTGTGGGCATCGTCAAAGAACTCAACAATTGAGTATGCCTTACCAATCAAAAACCTTCTCAATCTTCTTTTAAGCAACTTTATACTTTGGGGCAGATGATTAAAGATGTTCCCACTCTCATAAAACACAGTTTTTTTTGTGGAAGTGGTTGTATGTTAGGGAAGGATATATGGTTTGATGGTTCCTGCCTGGGTACCGGGAATTTCCGACTAAGAATCTAGATTGGTATTTAAATATTATCGAACAGGTCCCAAGGATAAACAAGCATGAAAGCACTCTTCTGAACAAAAAGAGGGCGACAAGAAATTTGGGGATTGGCCTTACATAAGTGCCGAATTGCTCTTTTTTGGATGACAAATAGAGTTTGAAGTGCGTAAGTACTTGTGTTTCCCCAGAAAGCAATGCCATACCGAAGATGTGTTTCAAAGAGAGAATAATAAACCAACTTACCAATTTGTGGACCCAGCTCTTGGACAGTTAGTCTAACTGCAAAATAACTAGAGGATAGCCTTTTAGCTAGATGGTTGATATGGATATGGAACTTGAGATCTTTGTCTATGAAAATTCCGAAAAACTTACTGTCTGGCATAGTCTGAACCAATTCATTATCAATCCGGACATCTAAAAGATTGCACTTAAAATATATTAATTAAGTCTTAGCAGGATTCAGCGTTAGAAAGTTAGCATCACACCAGGCTTTCACACTCCGAAGGTCATCCAATATTATTTGGCGCAAAGAGATTGGGTCCTGAGCTTGCCACATTATAGTGGTGTCATCTGCAAAAATAGTAAAGTTGCCCTGAATTGGGAGATTGGCAAGATCATTTATGTACAAAAGAAATAGCACAGGTCCCAGATCTGAACCCTGTGGCACTCCAAATTCAAGGAGCTCATAATTAGAGCAACCGGAAGCCAATGAGACACACTGATGCCGACCAAGCAGGAACGAGGAAAACCAATCCAAAGAAATACCTCTAAAATCATAATGATTAAGTTTCCGCAGCAGAATACCGTGATCGACACAATCAAAAGCTTTTGAGAGGTCGCAAAAAACAGCCGCAGAAACTCGACCATCATTTATGTGGGAGTAAAGCTCATAAAGCAAATGGCAAACTGCATCATTAATACTTGTGTCTTCACGAAATCCAAACTGGCACACGTTAAAAGTACCACTTGTCTCTATAAACGAGATCATACGCTTTTTCACAAGCTTCTATATTATTTTAGATAGGGTTGACAAGAGTGATATGGGGCGAAAATTGGAAGGGTCCTCCAGACATCCCTGCTTATAAATTGGTATGATTTTCGGACACGATGAAAAAACTCCAGTCTCCCATGATTTGTTAATTGCCCCCATCAGAAAATCCAAAGCAGAATCCGAACTATTAGGAAAAATTTTCGCAGAAAGACCATCAGCTCCTGAGCTGTTTTTATTTTTCATAGAGGCGGAAGTCCCAGAGCAAAGTTTAAAAGAGTATTTTAGAGCGATCAAGGATTATCTTAGTAATTTGCGAAAGATTATTAATCATAGATAAGAAAGGATAATTAGTCAAGAAGAAACATTAGGTAGAACTAGGATTAATAGTATTATAACAAGTGTGTCGGAAAAAAATGATTTAAGGACAGTAGCGTCCTTGTTGCCTTCGATAGATGGTACCGAGGAGGATACTAAGTGACGTCATTGAATTGTATAGCAAGCTTATAGATAACTACGGAAAGCCTTTATCGATAAAATATGTTCTAAAAGCTAAGTTAACTCAAAGCGCGAAATTGCGATTAGCAAAATCGTATAATAGTGTTGACGAATTAATTATTGATATATAAAAACTGTTATTTTTTCTCCGGTCGTAATATATGTCATATGACAGGTCGAGGTAATTTTAATAAATCCTATAGTCGTGGTAATCGCGGTAGACGCAATAGCAATATATTGAATAAACATGGTAATCATAATAGTGTAAGTCAAATATTTAATTTCGATCGATGACAGTCATCGTAATCTAATTAGTATCAAGGACAAGGTCGGGGACGGTCTCTACTCCGACGACCGGGGCGAAATCGAGGACATTTTCAAACACATAGGTTTTATTTTGCCGACAGCACGGAAAACGACGAAAATAATAAACAGACAACAAATCGTAACATTTAGCAGTTTTTTCTAGGCTCATAATGTTAATAATTCAGAAGCATTTAATTTAAATATTAATGCATTAAATTACATAAGCATAAGGTATGGAACGGAGGAGTTGTTATTTTTAATTGACACCGGGAGAAGTATTAGTTGCATTTTTGCTGAATATTTGAGTTAGCGTGAAATTATAAACATAACTAAGAAAATAAATATAAAAGAAAATTCTGGTTCATTATCAGTAGGTTCGAGAAATATTTCGTTTATGATAAATGCTGAGAAATTTAATAATAAAATTTTTATTGTTGATAAGTGTGACGATAGTAAACATGGTGTATTAGGTGGCGATTTTTTTCCGAGATACGGAGCAGTAATTAATTACGAGAATTTTTAATTTCTTTTTGTTATCAAAATAATAAAGTAACCATACCCTTACAGTCAAAATGTGACTACTATACGACAAGTATAGTAGTAGGGGGTACGACGATGTGAAGTAATTAAATATTGTTCCACGGATGAGATAGAAGAATGCGTGATACTGAATGATGAATTGAGTGAAGGTTGTTGCTAGTATTATTGAGGTCAGTTTCAGATGAAAAGATTAGCACTGGGAATGAAAATTAGCCCGAGTGCATTTTCAAGACTCACGGCCGTGGCGATGGCTGGTTTAAACTATGATGCATGTTTTGTTTATTTGGATGATTTAATAGGACATTCCTTGCAACACCATAATAAAAATGTGCTTAAAGTCTTACAGCGACTAAGGGAAGTAAATCTTAAACTTAATCCTAGTGAGTAATGAGAGTAACATCACATAGGACGTAAAAATTATACGTCTGAATATCACCTTTTTGTAGCGTTCAGCAAATGAAACTCAAAGGGAAATACACAGACAAACAATCAAAGCGATGCTGGTCATTAAAAAACTAAAATAGTTACCTAAATTAAACAGCCACACTAACAATAAATAAAATACAGCTCAACTGTTTGAAACTTTATAGTAAACAGTGACCAAAGCTTTCAAAGAAATCAAAGTATACCTCAAACGAAAAGACATGCGTATTATAGTGATTGGGTAGGTGTTAATTTATTAAGTCTATGACAAATAGGCATGTATTCTTTATCATTTCTTCCCACTTAGCTACCTAAACTACATAACCTCCAAGCTGGCACAAGGTGCTGACAATATTGTTGATACGTTACATCTATTAGCAATGATTAACTCCAATACTCGACCAGATATATTAAAAATTCTGTATTGTTTTTCAAAAATTTAGCTTGAAAGTGTCGATCTCTTTTTGATTGAATTAAGTGGCGTCTCACATCATATGTATAGTCTCATATACGTTCTTTGATGGAATGCTGCTCTCTGTGGTACTCCCATTTTGCAAAACACAAGCTTTTCACAATGACACAAAAAAGGCAAAGTACAAACATATTTAATAAATTTACCAAACAATTAATTAAACCTGTGAATGATGCAAGATATGTTATAATATTTCGGGAGATTTCTCTCCGACTGGAATATGATATACTACTGGTCATTAATTAAAAAAAAAACTCTATAAAAAAGCGAGCCAAACCAAATCATATATCACTCTCCCTTCATCACGCGTTCTAGGGAGTGCACTGACACCTAAATCTCTCTGGTATCGATAACATTAGACTCTGTTTGTCAGAGATTATAAATTTTGATGAATTGTCTGTGTTATGGAATGCGCAGTTGCTGACATCATAATTTACGACTTTGGAACATTTCGCTAAGGCGTCTCGCGATAGTAAGCTGCGCCTCGCAAACAGTGATAAATATGCGCCTTTCAAACCAAATCGTTTAGAAAATGAGAATCATGAGCTCAGGAATTATTGAAAGAAAGCTTTACAAATATAATTTATGTTGCAAACAATAGGTTGCGATCTACCGCACCACTGAATAGTACATTATGCAGCAACGGTATATAATAGAGAAATGACGCAGTGCTACTGATAAATATGGAATCGCTGAAAATGGCAGCCACAAATAAGACGAATGGGTTTATTTGGGTCTATAGCTGGTACGTAAATGTATCAGATGTATACGTCCAAATTTGTATGCCTATACCATCTAAGCAAAAGGTTTGGTATCACAAATGAATAATTTTAGATACCAAGATTCATATATGATAATTCTGGTTCAACTGAAATTTCACCTAATTTTTTATTACAAATTAACAATGCACATTTCCAATGAAGATTCCGTGAAGAGTGTCCTCTTCCATGATATACTGCGCTTATACCATTTATCCATAAAATATTGAGCCATGAAAAATACAAATTTATTCAACATCCTAGTTGCATACAAAATGGTTGCAATGAACCGCATCCTTAATTTTTATTCAATTGAACAATCACCCTTTTTGGCGGCATCTAGCTGATTGAACAGCTCTATGCGCTAAACTAGTACTAAGTATACTTCATATTCCAAGTACTTATAGGTAAGTATATAAAATAAATATAAAATAAACAATAAAGATCCATATAAAACATTAACTATATATTTTGGATGATTTGCAATCATGTGCAAATTTAAAACGCAACATCAGAACAACTCGATTCCCTCAACACTTCCATTAACCAAACCTAACAGCAGAAGGTCTTCTTTCTCCTAAAGAGCCGCCTGAAAATCAGTACGCATATCAAAAATATAAGCCTTACATTCTTTACATTTTACATTCTTCAAATTTTTATTTGTTTTATATTAGCAGATAAAATATTGTAAAATTTAAGATCAGGATAAGTTCAAAATCTCTAATTCGTACTACAGTAGCTCATAGTGTGAAATACTAAAATGCATAAACTAAGTAAAATAAATACCACCTTGTCCTAAGTTTGGACCTGAACTTGGAAAATATTATGTAAACATTCAAGACAAATTATAAACAATGCGAGCGATCAAGGTAAGCGATTATAAACCTTAAATATGCAACGATCAGCACATTTTATTATATAAATACTCGAGCAAACTATCAGTTGGGCATACTTTGTTTCTTACCCAAAGCAGTTCCTTGTAAGCACAAGTCATTAACCAATAGATGTTGTTATTGTCTTTATCTGAAGTGTCTTCTTCATCATCTATTCTCACCTGACGTAGATCGATCCCGAATCTGAGTTACATGACCTGCACGCCATCCAAATAATAGCATCACGTCAATACAGTTCATGATATTATGGTGGATACAAAGTGACGCAACTAACCCAAACTATACCTTCAATTCAAGACATGCGACGACCACTATCAAGCGGCGCGTTTTTAGTTTTTTTAGCATGACATTAATTTATTTAGTCTTCTCGCAGTCTATATTTTTATTGTTGTTATACGTGACGATAAGAATTTTAATAATTCCTGAAACTTCAGCCTTGTTGTGTTACACAACGTTTACTTTAATTACAAATTACAATAATTAATATATAATTTTGTGCCACACTAACCAAAATGCCATACCGAAAAGACTCCACCAATGCCCTATAGCTTTCTAATGTTGTTTTTTAATTTATAAGGCTGATCTTCCCTTTTAAGATGCCTATTAATTAAATTTTATAGATATTTTGTCTTTCCAACCTCTGCAATATCATTATCACAATTCTCAATAGATATGATTGGTAGAATTTACAGAAAATGCTATATAAATAGTTAGTTTGACTTAAATTAAGCGTTATTTTGTGACAACCCAGCCGATTCATTACTTTCATTAAACCAAAACTCACACGATATCTGAACTCCCTTTAACTTTCCCTAGAAAGAAAGAAGCAAGTCTGTATCGTCAGCATAGGAAGTAATTACGCCATTAATTTTAACAGTTGATGGAGAATTAATGTAGTAGATAAACAAATAGGACCGAGGAGTGTCCCCTGCGGAACACCTAATTCAGTGGTTAGAGGTTCATCATATGATTCCCTAATTCTAAGGGTCTGTTTCATCCCAGTTAAATAGGACTTAGAAACGGCCAACACAATAACTCTCACTCCATAATCTTCCAGTGTATTTAGAAGTTTTTCATTTGGAATCGTGTCGAACGTCTTAGCCAGATCGACAAACACAGCAATAATTCTCCTACCTGTAATAAAATTAGCAATTACCTTGCTTATCAGGTTATACATCGCATCACAAGTACCCAGA
>MU192889.1:6329-22762 GCA_016904865.1 Pissodes strobi | reverse complement strand
TTAACAAGTTTTGATGACTTGGGAGGCAGGTTGTTATATATAGGTTTAATAAACGCAATTGACTCAATATGATAAAAGTGTGTGACGCCCATCATAATAAGACAGACCTATAAGCTTTTCACACGTAAGAAAACCGTCTGTTACCTTTACAACAGAATGCATCTCTCACTATTGATATCTAAAAGTGTACCTTGGTCGATCAGGCTAGATGTTCTAAATGGTATTTTCATTGAGAAGACGCCTACGTCAATTCACCAATGACCTAGGCGGCACAATTTTTCAACTTTCCTAAACATGTATATATTTTTATTAGTATTAACAATTGTCACTATTATTGTCTCAATTCTTTAGCATACGGGTACCATTAAAATTCTCTTAACGCGTTTAAGTTCCTGCAATCCATACAAAATCAAAAACACAATAATCGTTTTAAGGCAGATTTGTAATGATTATAAAGCAAGAAAATTTAATTATCTATCAAGCCCATTATTTTTAGGGTTTTTATTCATTATTACTATTATAATTGTTATTTTTATCACTGTAAAACTACAGCAACTAAATTCTACACTTACAAGTCATTGTCAGGGCTATGAAGTATAATCAGAGATACAAAACAGGGAGAGCAGTGGAAAACTTCCAAAGAGTTTGATCTAATCTGTCATACCAACAAGGAATTGTTACCGCGTTTAGGCTCCGGCAATCAATACAAATTCAAAGTATAACCTAGGTAGAGGTTTCGTGCAAAGACATATAAAAAACATTGCTCCCCTTCTTCTTTCCTTTCTTATAAAACAGTAGGCAAACCCTAGTATTACTTACCATTCCTGCGGCGTTGTTGCCGATGACACTTAAGAGTATGTCTGCATCATGGAAAATGGCAGCTTTTTTTATAACGTAACAGAAAAATTACATTTATTGGAAAATAGAGCATGTCAAAATATAAATTTTTCGATTTAAAGTATACCGTGCAGATTATAATACTTACATATAAACATTTATATTACAAAATTTGAATCAAATAGAAAAAACAAAAAAAAATATTAAGTGTTATACCTATTTTTGATAAATTTTCAGTGTATCAACAATTGGAATTTTGTAAAACAGTATATTATGTAACTAGTAGGAAAAGAAAGACATTCCTGGACGATTGTGGTAATTGCTGGACGAGGCGCAGCCGAGAGCAGCAACACAGATGTCCAGGAATGTGCTTTTCCTACGAGTTTCACATACGCATATTAATAATTATTAGAATACGTATTTATAAAAATAGAGCCAAATATTACTCTAAATCAAAACGGTGTTTTAAATATAAACTCAACATAATATAAAGTGTTGAATCGAGCGAGCTTGGAGTTTATTACGTAACTTCGGAAACCACAGCTAAATCTTGCTTTTGATAAACGTCGGATCTGACAAACAAGGTGTTTAAATAGGACAGAAATGTTATATTCCCGTTCTAGGACGGAAATGTTGTATGTACAGGGTGTCCCAAATTCGAGCCTCATCATTGGGATCTCGGAAACTAGAAGAGATACGAGGTCGGTTAAATGGAGGCAAAGTTGTGCAATTTGAAGCTGATCAAAATGCCATTTTAAAAGTTTACAAATTCCGAATACTTACGAAGATTTTTGGAAAAAACCGAATATTCGCGATTTCATTTTAATTTTTTTATGACTCTATTTGAATAGATATAACAAAATAAATTTCACATTCTTATTGCTACTGTTTCTGTTCTACAAGATAATGTTATCGGATTTTAAAACCGACGTTTCGTCTCTGAGCTGCCATCATCAACTTTGTTTTTTTAAATACGGCCCTGGATTTTTTATTACGGATTTTAAGAGCTTCTAAAGTTCCAAAACCAATGATGTATCGCACTTATTCGAAAAATTCATATTAATGTCATTTTCCATAAGGCCTCATGTGTTAGAGAGAGACAGAAAACATATTTTTGGTAAGATTTCACCAGGAAGTCATGGGGCCCAATTTTAGGGCGTCGCCTCCGTGGGCTTCATTCGTAAATGTGTCAGGAATGGGACTCCCGTATCATAGGCCCCATTCTAGGGTTCGCCCCAAGAGGGGAACCCCTTTTTAAAATGTGTCAAATATGAGGCTCCCACCCCGGAAGCCTGATTCAAAAGCTTCGCCCCCCGAGGGCCCCATTTTAAAATCTGTGAAAGATGGGCCCCGTACCAGATGCCCCAATTTAGGGCTTCACCCGCGGATGCTCCCTTTCCGAATATGTAAAAAATGGGTCCCCCGAGGGAGGGCAAAGCCATAACAGGAGACTGCCGGTGAATGGCGCCTTTTTCCAAAGATATGAAAAGAATAACTCCTAAAAATAAGGGCGAAACCCTAGAATGAGGGACGAAACCCTAAAAGGGCGCCCCGGGTTGGGCGTTGTCCCAGCCCTGGCATCTCAATACCTACTCATCAACTAGTTACACAAATTGCTGTAGAAGTGTTTGTATGGTCTTTGTAAACTATAAATATTTTAATTTAAAGACAAGATGCTTAATATAATATTATAATAAATATTATATAATATCAATATTATTTGCAATCGTAGGAAAAGTATAGTATGCAACGCGTGTGAAAATCTCTTTTTAATACTTGTTACACAATATACTATTGAAATTTCCTTATGCAAATAAAGATCTAATCCATTTTTACACATTGTTGTATAAAGGAAGAGTTGATGGTTGTCATATTAAAAGCATGTATATGAGAAAACAGTGCGCGTCTTTAATCTACCCCCTTCTCCCCTTACTAGCTTTTAAAACGCTCATTTGTTACAAAATGTAGGCGTCTCAAATAGCAATAGTTAAAATGGTAGCCGAGCGCCATGTTGGAACTTTTGCACTTTCCCTCTTAACTTTTTAGGAGCTATTCTGCCATATAAATTTTAAGTACTGTTACCTGTCATTTTTTTTTTACATATTTTGACATCTTTTGGCAGCAATGAAATTTATCAGATAGCCTTTAAAAATACAAATCGAATTTCGTTATTTTAAACCGTCCGGATTTAAATCCTATAAAATTACAAATTGTTTAAAAGATACAGAAGATTTGCAGCATGACAACTTTTTGAATGGTGTAATGAAAATTATTTATACTTAAATGTCGAAAAACGAGTTATTTCTTTTACTAGGAAACATAATCTTATGCATTGCACTTATAGTGTTAATTCTGCTAATTTAGAAAGAATCTTCTTGGTTAAGGACTTAGGCATTTGGTTACATTCTAAATCGAACTTTTTGGATCGTATACAGATGGCTGTAAACAGTGCATTAAAAATGTTACGTTTTATGATTCGTACTTTGAAAGATTTCAATAATATATGTTGCAAAATTTATTTTATGCTATTGTTGGATCTGTAGTGGAATATGCAGTTCCAGTATGGTGTCCATACTGTTCTACCAGTAAAAATGAAGTTGAAAGAGTGAAAAAAAGTCTGAGATTTATTGCATATAAATTGGGTATAACATATAATGCAACTATGATGGTATGCAACTTTTTAATCTTCGTACTTTGGATTCTAGACGTCAATATTTTGATTTATGTACTCTATTTAAAATGGATAATAATATGATCAATTCTCTGGAATTACTGCAGCTGGTGGTACTCCATCGTCCACAAAGTTCTCTTAGAAATTTACACACATTTGTTACATATCATAGGACTAACTACGGTGTAAACACTCCATTATGTCGAATATCAAAATTGGCAAATGAAAATACAAATAAAAAATATAGATTTCTTTAATAACAAAAAATGTTATGGAATCTTACAAGACCTAACTGATTGTGAGTTTTAATCTGGGTGATTAAATACTTTCTTTTATTGTTTACCATCTAGGTAATTATATTATTACAAATGATATCAAATAATACTGAATATATTTTATTTTTTAACGTTAATAGTTTATTTATTACTTGTTAAATAGTTGCAAGTTTTTGTTCAGTATTTTGCGCCTCTTTTTTGTATATGCTAAAAGCGTTAATAAATATTCCATTCTATTAATCCTCTAATCGATTATCAATTAAACCTAAATTGTTTTTTTCCCGAACTGTAACTAAAAATTTATTTTTTTTAGTTATGTGCATATTTCAATATTAATAAATTATTCTTTTGTGTCTAGTCATTTTCATTCATTTTTGTGATGGCTTACTATTTTCTGCTTGAAAGCAGGCGTATTTAAATGTTACCTTGACTTTAAACAGGTGTCCCCTAAAATGTTACGTCTATGGTGCTCCGTCCGCCTGGAGAAACATAGTGCAGGCGCGTCATTGTGGGCGTACATAAATGAAACAAAAATTAAATCTTTGGCGCGCTTCGGCCGCCATCTTCATTGCTTTTCATTCTTTATTTTATCCCCTCTTCACATTAATATTTCTAATGTTGGCATGCAAACATTTGGTAATTTATGAATGACCTACTCTGTCTACTCTTTTTTTATATGTCTTTGGTTTTGTGACATATCCTTACTACGAAAACCTAAAATTGTGTGTTATGTGACTCAAGATCCTGCATGAGTTACAGAATTCCAGGGATAGTTGGTGGATATACTTATAAACCTTGGAAGTACTGTACAGCTTCAGCAACACCTCTAGAATACAGAATAAAAAATGTATCAATCAATTGAGGCACCATCTGCGGAGAATTATTAGGAAATTGAACTAGTATTCTGTACTTGAGATAAACTCGGCAAAATGGTCATTGAAAAATAATACATAAATAGAGTAGAGTTTGTTCACTAGAGAAATGCAAGTGCTCATCATTGAGATACAGCAAAATCATCAATAAAAACACTGGCTTAGCAGAGAGCCTTCAGCCAAATTGTCGCTCTAAAACCAGGTCTTGTCTTCTTCTTCTAAATCGACGGAGACACATTCAGATTTTTCTTCCATACATATAATATTTACATACCAGAAAAGGACATCATTATGTCTTCATCTAAATTTACCAACATTTAACTTAATCTGTGCTACTTTTATTGACGTACTATACAAATAACAACAGAACGAGAAACTACCAAAAGCATTTGAATCCTCTAACTCCCTTATACCGCCCTGTTTGCATCAGCTTTTCGTATTAAATGGCACGTCAGAACAAAATTGTGTTCTAATGGAAGAGAAATGAACGATGCAGTTATTAAAGCCGATGAATATTTGCGCCACCAGCGGTTTTAGGTCCGATTCGTATGGTTTTGTTAATGGCGAGCAGAGAGAGGCTGGGATTATTTTGGTTTTATTAAGATTGTAATAGCTGCCACGGTCTAGACCATGTCGAGTCTATTTTCTATTTTATTTTAAGTTTTGCATTAGTTTAACGTGGATATTCAACCTACATGTAATTGGAATATCCGGTATACAGAAGGAGCGACTCGATGAAACGAATAGGCCAATTAAAGCAATATTTTATAACAGTGTCAAATGCAGCCCTGTCACGTCAAGGGACCGAACTGGACGCAACCTTCAGACGTGGAGGTTAAGCTGGGGCTTATTGTCAACGACATTTGCTTCCCCTTCGGCGTTGACGGAGACGTGGTCTTTCATAAAATGGAGGAATATTATTCTTCCTTACGCTCATGTTATAATCAATCTGGTGTTTTGAAAATGACCACTAAAAACATTTAAACTGCTAATTGATTAAAATCGCAAGAAATGAAATGTTTCATAGCTATTTTCATTGTGAGTGGTTACGAGGTAACGTCACTATTGGGGCTCTGGCGGAGACAAGAAAGATATTTTTAGTGTGAAGCCATGAGGAAGGACCGGTTTATGCAAATTTTTAGTTTATTCACTGATCAACGTTGGGGTCCATCGTTATCAGGGAGGGAGCATGTGTGAATTACGGAAAACATTTAAACAACTAATTAATTGCTACTCTGTCCTAAGTTTGCACTTGAACTTGTAAAATATTATGTAAACATTCAAGACAAACTATAAATAATGCGAGTGAACAGAGCAAGCAATTATCCTCAAACCTAACCCAAGAGGTGTTGCTCATAAGAAGGCAATTTCTTGGAGAATATCTGTCTGAAGTATTTAACTCGCATCGATAATAGATCTGTTAAAATTCTAAGGCAAGTGATTTTAAAAACACTTATTACCTAATGCAATAACCAAAGCTAACCATAAATTAAAACGCAACACCGCTTTTAAAAATATTTATTATAAAACAGGCACCAAGACCTCTAAACAATTCAAACCATACCTCAACTAAAAAGACATGCGCGTTTTAGTAATCGGGTACAGGGTAAATTCTTTAAGTTTTTGACCAATAGGCAGTGTTATTATTTTACCGAAGTGCCTTCTTTACCATCTCTATCACCTGGCGTAGATCGATCTCTAATCTGAACTATATAACTTGCACGCCAACCAAAGCGTAGCGTGCCAGCTTTTCGGCAAATAAGAATTACCTCGAGTTTATAGACACAAGGAGATATAGGATGTATAAGATCGCTCCCTTAACCCAAGTTCGTCGAGTGACTTGATTTTCGGTCAGTTCAATAATTACTAATTTTATTCTCATTATAGTGTGGCTCTTAAGTTAATGTCTTGATATTAACATTAAAATCATCAACAACCGGCATGTGGCTTGCTGTCAAAAAGTGGCGGGAATACCGGAAAGCGAAATCGTAAAAGCTGATGAAGAATCTGTTCTAAAGGTAAAAATAGACTTTTTACAACAACTGCTCCAAGAGTCTAAAGAAAAAACACCATACTGCAAGAAAATAATCTTATATTAAAGGAAAACAACAGGCTTTTGGTGGAGAGGTTAGATCACCTAGAAAAAAAACAAAACAAAACACAAGGCATCAGAAGCGACGGCGGCGGCGCAATAAAGCTTGATTCTAGAGCAAACGATCTACGAAATGACCTCAGAGTAGTTCAAATGCACTAAACAGCCTCGAAATCTGTATGGCAACAGCCAATTTCCTTTGCCCCTAGGAAAACTCCAAGAGAAGAAGAAGATAAAGAGCTGTCAGTAGTGTCAGTGTTAAACTCAAATGTAAACACAACAAAAGTAAACGCAGCTGATGGCGGCACCGACGAAAATAATGAAAATCCCTCAGAAAACTCGTTAGAAGATGAAGGATTTATCACAGTATCGAGAAGAAAACCTAAAAAACAAGTACCTCCAACCGAGCAACTCTCTCGAAACCTGGAAAAAACCTACTATCCTCGCAAAAAACAACCACTTGTGGGAACAAACACTGAGGAGTCCCAATTTGGAACCCCACCTAACAAAGCAAGTAAAATATGGTTATTTATTTCCAAAGTCTGAAATATAGTCACTGAAGAGAATACTCAAACATATGTGGCTGAACACTCAAATTCCAAACAAGAAGACATAGAGGTAAAAAAGTGCCAAACCAAACAAGAAAAAGCAGGTAAACTACGATTCATGGTTGGAGTGACTCCTCAACTAAAAGAAATTGTCTATAATCAATCATTCTGGCCCAAACGAGAAGGCTTTAAAAGGTTTGACTTTGCACGGGGCCGTCATTTTTTAGACAACCAGGACAAGGGGGAAAGCAAAACCTAGGCAACCAAAATCTCATAGAGCACAAGGTGTACCGTATCAATATCCAAAGTCTTAACAACAAAATTGTGGAATTTGAAGTTCTATTAGATGAGATTTTACCTGGTATCCTGTGCATTACTGAACACTGGTACAAGGAAGACTCCATAGAAACAGTTGGTCTACTAAACTACTCGCTTTGTAGTTCTTTTTCAAGATCATGTAGTAGACGTGGAGGAAGCGCAATTTTCTGCAAAAAGGACATTAGACCAAGTAATTTAAATTTAGGTATTCTACCAATCGAAAAGCATTTTGAATTTTGTGCATCTCAATTTAAATTTTCAGGTAAACTTCTAATTTGTATTTGTATTTATCGATCATCATCAGGTGATATTAACATTTTTCTTAATTGTCTGCACTCTTTATTAGATTTAATTTACAGAAATGACAAATATTTGATAATCTGTGGATATTTTACCATACATTTTTTAGGATCTAGTCAGGAAGCCAATGACGTAGTTCAGATGTTAACGAGTTATGGGCTTGAGTCACAACTAGACGAAGTAACCAGGTGTGGTCGTTTCTCTGGAAGCCAGATCGATAGCATATTTACCAATATTGACAAAGAATTCTCATCATGCAAGGTACACATCACTAACATATCTGATCATTTTGGGCAAATTTTTAAGTTTGACTCTCTTAAACAAAATGAGCTACAAAAAGTGCTAAGCAAGAGTTTATTTTCACAAGACAATATACAATATTTCGTCAGTCTCTTAGAGGGGGAGTCCTAGAATAATGTAATAAATTCTAGTGATGTAGAAGAAAAATTTATTGTTTTTAGTAACATTTTTAACTACTACTTTGAACACTCTTTTCCGAAACAACAATTTTATCCAAAAAACAATGCCAACACTTGGGTAAATAGGGAAATTAAAAACTACTCTGAATATATTAAAGACATCTATGTATGGTACAAAAAGACAAACTCCCCTATTATATACGAACATTACAGAAATGAACGCAAATTATATAGGCAGTATATTTCCAATTTTAGAAAAGCTGT
This sequence comes from Pissodes strobi, assembly GCA_016904865.1. Taxonomy (NCBI): domain Eukaryota; kingdom Metazoa; phylum Arthropoda; class Insecta; order Coleoptera; family Curculionidae; genus Pissodes; species Pissodes strobi. The sequence goes on along the minus strand of MU192889.1, from coordinate 14,166 downwards.
TCATGATAACAAAATTAGTAACTCTCAAAACAAGCCTAAAACAGCTTGGAACATTCTGAATTTGCAGTCAAATAAAAATAAAGTTAAATTACCCTGTGAAATAAAAAATTATTCAAACCAGGTTATATCCAGACCAAACGAACTAGCAAACCTCTTTTCACCGCAACTTTTTTCTTTGCCTAGCTGCAACAATATACTTTGTTCTATAGATAATGTGTGCCATCAGACTATCTTTCTTTTTCCTACATCAGTGAATGAAATCTTTAACTTGATCACTGTCTATAGATATTCTAATAAATCCGCTCACTAGAGCGTGCCGCGGAAAATTTCCCTCCTGCCTGCGCCAATCCCTCACCCATCGGCATTGACATTGACGTGTGTCAATGTCACGGCTTAGCCGTGACTCAGTTTTCGCAAGTACCTCCGCGATCGAACGGTGTGAATTTATTTTTACGGAATAGTTTTCACACGATTTACGCTATACGTTATTAAAAAAATATATATGGTTAAGATGGCTAAGGGTAGTTTTTCTTCGTTGATGACTGTTATGTACCTACACGTGATCTCTCCTTCTTTTTCTCTTATGGAATTGTTAAAGAATTATTCAATTTTTATGAGACAAAGTGAATAAAGCTAACCGAAAGTTGATTGGATGACTAACCCAAACCAACAAAATCTATTAAAATTGATTATAACGTATCGGAACCGGTTCAAATGACTAAAATAAGTAAGGCTAAATGAAACTTACCGAAAGTTGATTGGATGACTAACCCAAACTAACCAAATATATTAAAATTTGTTATAGCGTATCGGAACCGGATCAAATGACTAAATAAGTTCAGACTATGTGAAACTAACCGAAAGTTAATTAGATGACTAACCAAAACAAACTAAATGTATTAAAATTGATTATAACCTAGCGGAACCGGTTGATATGACTGAAATGAGTTGAGACAAAGTGAAACTAACTGAAAGTTGATTGGGGGACTAGCCCATATTAACCAAATCTATTGAAATTTATTATAACGTATCGGAACCGGCTTAAATGTCTAAAATAAATTGAGACTAAGTGAAATTAACCGAAAGTTGATTCGACGACTAACCCAATCTAACCAAATCTATTAAAATTGATTGTAACCTACCGGAACCGGTTGAAATGACTAAAATAAGTTGAGACAAAGTGAAACAATCTGAAAGTTGATTAGACGACTAACCAAAACTAACCAAATGTATTAAAATTTATTATAACATATCGGAACTGGTTCAAATGTCTCAAGTGAGTTGAGACTAAGTGAAACTAACCGAAAGTTGATTTGATGACTAACCCAAACTAACCAAATTTATTAAATTTAATTATAACCTAGCGGAACTGGTTGAATTCACTAAAATAAATCGAGACAAAGTGAAACTAACCGAAAGCTGATTCGGCGACTAACACAAACTAACCAAATCAATTAAAATTGGTTATAGCATATCGGATCCTGATCAAATGACTAAAATAAGTCGAGACAAAGTGAATCTAACCGAAGGTTGATTCGAGGACTAACCCAATCTAACCAAATCTATTAAAATTGATTGTAACCTACCGGAACCTGTTGAAATGACTAAAATAAGTTAAGACAAAGTGAAACTATTTGAAAGTTGATTAGAAGACTAACCAAAACTAACCAAATGTATTAAAATTGATTATAACGTATCGGAACCGGTTCAAATGACTCAAGTAAGTTGAGACTAGGTGAAACTAACCGGAAGTTGATTCGATGGCTAACCCAAACTAACCAAATCTATTAAATTTGATTACAACCTAGCGGAACCGGTTGAATTCACTAAAATAAGTCGAGACAAGGTGAAACTAACTGAAAGTTGATTCGGCGACTAACCCATACTACCCTAATCTATTAAAATTGGTTATAGCATATCGGAACCTGATCAAAAGACTAAAATAAGTTGACTAAGTGAAACTAACAGAAAGTTGATTAGACGATTAACCAAAACTAAACAAATGTATAAAAATTGATTATGAAAACGTATCGAAACCGGCTCATATAAACAAAAAGAGTTGAAACTTGAGAAGTATTTAGTTCAATCACGTGTCCTGTGCTGCTCGCTATGCGCGCGTCAGTATCCCATATTAAGCAAACATAATCGAAACTAACTTTAATGAATCAAACAAGCGCATTGAGACGGGGGCGCTACACGCTTGACCAACCCTGCCTAACACTAAACTAAAATTAACCCCAACTAACAAATATAACCAAAAAAATAAAAATAAAACATGTCACCGACGGGAATCGAACTCGGGCCGTAGTATCACAAGCACAAAAGCTGATCCCAAAACGCAACTGCGCATTATTGCAAATAGTTATACCGCAGACGCTAGACGCTTGTATAGAAACGCAAGGAATATAAGGAAACAAAATACCTATAGTCAGCAAGAGGAATAATCATGCTCCTCAAATCCCCTTTTCGACCTTTAATATGGAGCAATGAATAATATCAATTCTTGTCAGCTTAATATCCCTATCGCTTTGCCTCGCTTTAATAAGTTATATAGAATAATAATTTCAGGAATAATAGATATTATATAGATATATATTTTAAATTCAGCACAACACAACTATTGACTAACATAAAATTGTCAAACTGAGAAATGCACCATTTTAATTTAAAACCATATAGAATTAAAGAATTAATCTGGCAACACAGTATTGTCTACAAACCTCTCATGCGCCGTCTGCGTTATTTCAATAAAAACAAAACAATACATCGAAATTCGGCAGAGAAAAGTAGTAGCAATTACAGTAAATTTTTACACAAGTTTTTAATGAATTTTTATTAAAAAAGTCACGAGTAGCACAGTATACGTGATAGAAGTGACTACTTCTTTAGCGAGTCTCAACTTATTTTACTTTTTTGCGCCGGTTCCGGTACATTATAATCAATTTTAATGGATTTGGTTAGTTTTGGTTAGTCGTCTAATAAAATTTCAGTTAGTTTCACTTAGTCTCAACTTATTTTAGTCATTAGAGTCGATTCCGATACGTTATAATCAACTTGGATAGATTTGGTTAGTTGTCTAATCAACTTTAGGTTAATTTCACTTACTCTCAACTTATTTTAGTCATTTGAGTCGGTTCCGATACGTTATAATCAGTTTTAATAGATTTGGTTAGTTTGAGTTAGTCTCAACTTATTTTAGTCATTTGATGCGGTTCCGATACGCTATAACCATTTTTAATAGTTTGGTTACTTTGGGTTAGTCCCGAATCAACTTTCAGTTAGTTTCACTTAGTCTCGTCTTATTATAGACATTTGAACTTTCGATACGTTATAATCAATTTTAATACATTTAGTTAGTCGTCTAATCAACATTCGGTTACTTTGTCTCAACTTATTTTAGTCATTTGATCATATTTCGATATGCTCTAACCAATTTTATTAGATCTGGTTAGTTTGGGTTAGTCGCCGAGTCAACTTTCAGTTAGTTTCACTTTGTCTCAACTTATTCTAGTCATTTGAGTCGGTTCCGATCGTTATAATCAATTCTAATAGATTTGGTTATTTTGGGTTAGTCATCGAATCAACTTCCGGTTAGTTTCACTTAATCTCAACTTATTTTAGACAACTGAACCGGTTCCGATACGAGATATTCAATTTTAATACATTTCGTTAGATGGTTAGTTTTAGTTAGTCGTGTAATGAACTTTCGGTTAGTTTCACTTAGTCTCAACTTATTTTAGTCATTTGAGTCGGTTCCGATACGTTATAATCGATTTTAATAGATTTGGTTTGTGTGGGTTAGTCGTCGAATCAACTTTCTGTTAGTTTCACTTAATCTCACTTATTTTAATCATTTGAACCGGTTCCGATATGTTATAATCTAAGATTTAGTTAGTTTGGGTGAGTCGCCAAATCAGCTTTCGGTTAGTTTCACTTACGCCCGGTGCTATGTGAGCGATTTGCAGCGAACGCGAATGCGAATCAGTGGCGATGCCGTGCGACTATATTAACTTTTCATACGGCATCGCCAGCGCTTCGCGTTCGCGTCGACTGTAAATCGCTCACCTAGGACTTGGCGTAAGTCTCAACTCGTTTTAGTCATTTGAAGCAGTTCCGATGCGTCATAATCAATTTTAATAGATTTGGGTTAGTCGTCCAATCAACTTTCGGTTAGTTTCACTTCGTCTCATAAAAATTCATTAATTCGTTACCGATTCCATAAAAGAGAAAGAGGAAGAGAGAGAGAGTCATATGCTTTATCTCTGTTGCGAGATGAAAATTCCCAAACGTGTCGTTACATGCATGGCTTTGAAAAATCACTTTCATAAATCCAAAGAAAATCAAAATAGCGTAAAATTTGTGGATTTCTAATATTTACCTTCACCCAAATTATGTATATAAGTTGAGTTATATATGAGTATATGCGAATTTGATCGCTATTTTAACCACTAATTAAGAATAAAAAAACCCTAGATGGAAAACACTTTTAATGCTTGGGTAAAGTTATGGGTGTGGCACAGGTTAGTTGGTGTTTTCATTTTTTTTTAAAGACGACATCCACTGTGACAACGCATTTGTCATATTAATAACAAAATGTAATAAAATATCGATACCTATCGACAGCCGAAAATATCAGGTTAAAATTATTCCATTGTCGCTATTTTCCTGTTATATTTTGTAACTTGTGTTCGTAATTAAACAACTATTACAAAGTAGTATAATTAATGAGCTATAAATGAGACAGAGAATGTCAATAGTTGTTCATAACAAATAAATAATCCAAACATTAATACGTAATCATATTCATATCATTTATTCCTAATAGAACGCTCTCCGTATAAAAATAATCGAGCGGCAGTTCATATTGATCGTACACCAAAGCTGCACCCATTCGTTTCTGTAGAGTGGCCGAGTGTGTTCAAGGTCAACGGCAGTATTTTCCACGGCATGCTGGAGTGAGCGGACTTATTAGAATATCTATAGACGGTGACTTGATCAACAACTTACCAAATAAAAGGTCAAGTGGTCTAGATGATGTGCCTATTTTTCTATGGTCATGGTCTTAGTGACCACATACCAGCACAAAAAATCTGTCAGTATGCTGATGACACCTCCATTATTCTTGCTAATTCCTTTATATCCGATCTTGCTGCAAATTGTACAAATGCGGCTGGGCAAATGAAATTATGGTGTGAACAGAGTGGGCTTGAGCTTAATGTAAGTAAAACTGATTTGCTAGCCTTTCAGAAACAAAATATAGAGCAACAGGAGTCGCTATATGTGGTGTTGGATGGAAAATCGATTCCATCTCTGAAAAACATAAAGTTTTTGGGGATTCATTTGGACCCTCCACTTAACTGGGATCATCACATTTTAGTCATGGAAAGCAGACTTAACAGCATGTGTGCACTTATCCGCAGGTTAAAAGACCAGCTGTTTGTGAAGACTGTCAAACTTTTCTATTTGTCAAATATTCAGCCTATAATTACATACAGTATTTTGTTTTGGGGATCCTCTAGGAAGGCTCAAAACATATTTGTTGCCCAAAAGAGAATAGTAAGATCAGCGAATATTAACTACGACAAGAAGGCCCACTTAATGGCCAGAAAGCGCTACAAAGAAATCGTCGTTGATTTTCTTCATTGCCTGGTAACGATCAGCAAACTCCACCGCACACAGGTTGAATTTAAATAAAAGCTGGCCATAAACGATATTTTCGTTTGCGGTATATTTAATCAAATTTATAACGAAATTATTTATAGCACTCTAATACTCTAGTTGGCATTGGAAAAAGACAATTGATATCTTCTGAATTGTTTGCAGCGCCCTGTCAAACTTACGTTATGGTTTTTTTTATTATTATCACCAAATAAATATTTTGATAAAGTTTGTATTCAACTGGATGTTTCAAAAATCGGTTAACGTTTTTAATTAGTTAATATTGATAACAATACTCAAGGTATGTAATAACTAATATTTAAAAGATTTTGATTTTGTGTTAACGATTTCACCATATTTCCGAATACTAATATTCTGACAAAAGACATCAAGAAGAAAATGTTGCTCGAATTTGCCCCATCTTTTAATATTTAATTAAATTTTGGCATTTTGGGTGATTTTAAAATTGGTTAAAGGTTTCGCACAATTTTGCTGTATATTTCATTCCTATTTTGTAATACAATACAACTAAAAAATAGCTATATTATCTTATATCGAATATTGACTCGACTATAGAATTTAGGCTTGAAAATTAATCTGACAAAAGGATGAGCTGGTCTATGGCCGCCGCGTCAATTTGTATCATGGCCTGCCGATATTCTGCTAGTATTCGCGCGGGGAAGCAGACACACCGTTGACATGCCGCCGCGGAGAGTGATCCTTCTTATCATATACTTTTGCCTAAATACATAATAAAAAGATAAAGACTGATGTACTATACTGCTAACGGGCTAACACTCCGTTGAGGTTATGTGTTGGTGTTGTGCAACAACTGTAGCCAGATTATCAGAAAATGACGCGTCGAAATGAGGATCCCTTATTGGCTAAATTTGTAACGTGCGCAGTTTTCCCTGCTGCTGCCTTGTTTGAGCATTTACGTTTCTTTGTTTTTTTTTTGCTTCATATGTTGTACTGAAAGTATTTTCAAATGTCATTTAAATTCAAGTTTAAATTACCCTTAACGCAACGCATTATTAAATTGGAATTTTAAAAGCTATATCTGTTGTAAAGTCATCGGTACGGGTGGGCAAGAAATTGAATAATCGATTAAACTGTTAATATTTTAGCAAATAACTGAATAATCGATTAATCAAAATAATCGATAAGTCGATTAATCGGTAATTTCTTAAAAGTGAATCGAATAATCGATTATTGTTAATAAATACTTTGGCTGAATCAGCAGATAAAAATCTATAATTTAGTTTTAATTTGTAAATATGGCTTTGATATTACCTTCGGATATTCAGAATATAAGCAAGTGTTTTTGAACAATAGCTGCACTGATGCTTCTATATTTTTTACTAGTTGCGTCCCTATTAGATCAATTTTTAAAAATAGCGATAACTCTGGGTGATATATCACTTTAGCGTCACACGAATTAAAATGTCAGAGATATACTAATCGTTAGTGCACACAATTATTTGACAATAAGTTTGTTCTAGCAGCGATTTCAAACCTAATATATGAAACAAAAATTGCGGATCATGCATTTGTTTTTTAAATATTTGTGTTCAATGTTGGTGTTATTTTTCGTCGCGCCGCCGCAGATTTTGCTGTTCGCGCAGGAATTTGCCTTTGCTAATAGCGTCTCCCAACACTAATTTTGAGCCTTTACGCATGCGTACGTGCTAATTCAGATATTTTTCAGTTGGTTTTACTTGATTTTGGGCATTGCCTTGGGTTAGTTTTGTTTGGTTGCGCCCTCGAACCGAGCGAAGGGCCATGCGTGAAGTGAAATATTAGTCCAATGGTCGAAAATTTGCTGTAGGTAGACGCTTGTCTAAAAACAAACGAAGCGAAGTGAAAACGTAAGCAAGCACGATTTTACGCGTTATTGCCAACATGTCAACAGTAATATACCGATAGCGGAGATATTTTATCGAAAAGACCGTAGATTTGAAACAAAAAAAATATTTTCCAAATTTTCCATGAGACAAATTTTCGTTTACAATCTGAAAAGACCCCGAGAGTTTTAGCTCGATGAGTCTCTTCTTTGAGATAGTGGTTGGAGCGCTTACTTCCTTTCTTTGGTTAATTTAGGGTAAATCTGGGTTAGTTTTGGTTTGTTTGGATTGGCTTTGGTTAGTTTGGGTTAGTCTGGGTTGGTTTTGGTTTTGGT
>JAEQML010060768.1:0-26728 GCA_016904865.1 Pissodes strobi | reverse complement strand
AGCACTAGTGATACCAGCTAGTCCTGTATGGTTCGATACCAAAACAGTAGTATCCGTTAAGCGATTCTTGAAATATAAGAGTGTAAATATGCAGAATTCGAAGCGCGTCTCGATCGGGTATGTGACGTAACATCACGTCCTGTTGCTATGCCGCGATCCGCGCCGCAAGAATGCTGACGTTTCTGTCACTGTCACAGATAAATATATATCCCAACGCGACCTTCATATCTTATGATGTCACGCCTTTAAAATGTTCCAGCGGCACTTTCTTATTTATTTTCACCGACTTATACTTCGCAGAAAAATCTGAATTTTGGTATATCAACTTAATATATCAAGGTAATTTGAATAAAATAATTTTTGGAAAATTTAAAATGAGCCTATTTACTCGTTTTATGTCTTATGTTTTAAAAGAAACATGTATTATCTCTATTATGTTTGGTTTTTATTAAATAAACGTTTGTTTACTTTTTCTCTGTGTTTCATTATTAAATAAATTTGGTGTCTGCCTTTTTAAAAAATAACTTTAATTATTATCCTTTTATTTACTTAACCATAGAATAGTTATTCACCAATTAATTATCTATTTCCGTGTCATTATGTCTGTAGAACAAGTAAAAAAAAATATTATAGCAAACTTATTATCTTTTATAAACAATTTTTTTTCTGATTAGGGGAGGTGGGGGGAACTGCGCTCACTTAAGCAAACACTTGTTTTTTTGTGACGTATTTTATTCAGAGGAACTTGGAAATTAATTTGAGTAAACAATATTTATTGTTGTTGCATTTAGTTACGAAATCTTGACTAGAATTAATTTTATTTGCTGGTTACAACAAAAAAATGTAATTAGTGCTTTGAGCGCAATTGCCCACACCGGTGGGGTAATAGCGATCATTAGTTTTCAGGTACTTATAAGAGAAATTAAGGTTATGTAACTACTAATATTGAAATATTTAGTGAAAAAATTAACAGAACAACCAATAAACTCAGAATAAACCCGACACAGTGCGATTAGGTATAGTGAACGACTACATCACTCAACCTGAGCGGAATTGCCCCAAACTTAAATATATGACAAAAATGGCCGCAAACTTTTTTTTTTTTTTTTAGGTTGGAATAAATAAGCGAAGTTCACATTAAACTACGCCCAAGACACACTCCATCGATTTAATAAATGATACAATACCCCAAAATAACGTTATTACAACTTAACTTTAGATATTCGAGACACTAAAATTAGATTAAAATCACTAAATACACGTTTACTGACAGGACCGTCGAGCGATGCTAAATATCAACACGTGAATGGCTTCGATTACTTCGGGGAGCTACCAAGAGGGAATGACGTCAAGCAGGACATAATAAACACGACTGGGCTAGTAGAAATGCGATGAGCGTCATTCCCCACTGAGCGCCATTCCCACCCACTCCCCTAAATTAAAACATAACATAATAAAGTTCACAGTTCGCTTGGCCTTAACTAAAAATGAATATGTCGTACATAAGAGATTAAATCAAACAAGCAAAAAATCATAACATTAAATTACTATAAAAGAAGCCTGGTAAAGAAGTTAAGAGATAAAAAAAAATGGTTAAAATACAATAGGAACGCGGGTCACGGTCCCGAAGCATAGTTTCGGAATCGGTAAGTACAAGCTAAAAGGATGGTTCCAGTGTACCGCCTTGTCCTATTACCTAATATTTTTTCATAATGGTAACATTGCCGGCAAGAGAATTGGTCACTCCCAGCATGCGTTGGCAAACTGCCCTTCTACGTGAAGAAGCCAAGCAAAAAAAAGAAGTTTTTAAAGAGTTTAGTTTGGGTTTGGGTTTGTGTTGACATTAGGTTATGGTTGAGTGTTTATATGTTAATATTATTATAAGCTTTATATAAAGAAATATGTTATTGGGTTTTGATTAATAAACTTGGAGTCGACCCCAAAATATCTTACATATATGAATTTATGAATCTCAATTCTCCAGTGGAACTAGCCAACAGTTCCAATATTACTATGTATAGCAGTCTTAAGAGTAAGCCAATACCAGAGTTAAGTTTGCCAAGTAGTATAGTTAAAGAGGATACTTATTCGGAGTTTGATCAACTTAATGCATCTTGGATTAAAGAAGAAGATGATGAGTGTCTTATCAAGTAAGTGCGCCAATTATCTTCAAAAAAATCTCAGCTATTTGGTAATTTCATGCTTTTTATGTGGGTTATTAGTTATTACTTATGTGCTTCTCTCATTCACTGCCTTAAATGTAAAAAGAAGGTGCTACAAATCTTTACGTATTGAAGAGCGATGGCAGACCTTTTGCCGTTATTTATTATTATGCCATGATTATTTGCTATTATTATACCTACTTTCACTTTAATATAGGAGTTATCTTGTTTGAAAACTGGCCCTGGATTTTTTCTTGAATGTTATTTATACCTATTAACACTGAGAAAAACTCAGGCAAGACCATATCCCCTTGCAAACTCTATGGTATGTTTCATAACTAACATCTGCTACGTGTACAGGGATTTAATTTTGGAAGTTATTTCTGCCGTGCAACAAATAGACATGGGGGAGCAATTATTCTGGTAAAGGAAAACTGGGACTCAAAATCTCTTGACGTCCTAACTGGCCTATCAGTCAAAAGACTGTGAAGTATGTGCCTTAGAGGTACAAAAATGTAATATTTTTATTATTACTATATATATAGTCCCCCAAATGGGAATTTTAATGTGTTCTTGGATGTAATGAATAATGTTTAACTTTTAATTTTAAAAAACATGTTATCATAAATGTTGAGTTCAACATACATTTTGATCAAGAATATGCCCTAAAAAATAACTTCTTAGATTTAATGAATAGTTTTGATTTCATACAACAAATCTTCATAAATACTAGGAAAAATCACTGTCTTGATAATGTGTTTATAAATTTTGACGTTCTTAACAATTTTAGTTTTAATGTTTTTAACCTCGTATTGTCAGATCATTTAGCCATAGAGCCGAGTGTAGAACTGACTTATCTGGTGACAAAAAAAGTTATACCTGATCAAAAGGTAAGTCGCCCATTCACATAGACTGGTATTTTCAAAATGTACAATCTTTTAGAGGTTGAAAAGTGGGATTTTTTAGACAGTCATGATAATATTAACAGTAAATGTAAGTATTTTATAGATAAATTAATCGAATATCGCAATGTTGCGTTCCCAGAGGTTAAAAGAGCAATACAACCTCAATGCCCACACAGGAGAAATTGGTTTGGGGCTGAACTACAAGTCATGAAACAGGAGCTCCGTATTCTGGACGATATGTGCAGGAGTCGAACTGTCAGGTACTCAGGGGGGGAGCGGGGTGTCTTCAGGCAAAGGTATAGGCTGGCGGTAGGTGAGGCAAAAAAAAAACAAGCTAACTCAGACTTCATCAGGGGAAGTAATAAACAGCTATAGAAGAGAATCTGTGACAAAGGTATGCTCTGATATGGATCCGGATGACTTCAACAACTACTTCGCTGACGTCGCTGATACACTATTGTCGGCCTTGCCATCTGCTGACCTGCCCTTCGATGTCTACCTTCAGCGCTACAGCGCTGAGGGGGAACAGCTCGGCTTCTCTCTTTCAGGAAGTATCTTTTAACGACGTCAGAGATGCTATAGATAGTATTAAAAGCAAACGCAGTAAGGACATATATGAATTTAATGCAGTTCTCTTGAAGTCTCTGAAAAACACGGTCATTAGTCCGCTAACTAAATTGATAAATGAGTGCATCAGACGCTCGGTCTATCCAGATTCTTTTTTTTTCAAATTCAAAAATAGCTTTATTATCATAACATTTATTTATTTATTTTTATTTATTTGGAGGGATCAGTACACCCTGCATCCCTACCACATTTATTACTTAGTAACAAAATGGTTGTTTACAATAGAAGTTATGATGATGATTTCAGAGTATTATTTTTTGTTAACGTCTAGGTGTAAGAGTTACACCTGTGTGCGTTATATGTTGCAACATTTTTTTAATAATCTAAGTTATAAATCGAATAACAGAACAATATTAACCTATTTTAATACACTAAGTATGCTACACATACTTTGAGAAAAGAAAAAAAAATAAAGAGAAGAAAATCCTACACTATCCACAGGAAAGCGCTTATTTCTAACAGCTCAAGAGACTGACAAATTACTAGAATAGACTAGAGAAGACACAGCAATGATTATGAACGTATTTAATACAGTCTTTGTTAAATTTATTCTTATTTATTGTTTGTTTTATTACAGAAAGCAGAAGGTTATATGTTTTTTGGTGTAAGATAAACAAAGAATCTCAAATTTATGCCTTTTAAATTGTTTGGAATGCTCAAGTTTCCTCTTGCTCTAGATCTTGTAGTATAAATGTGATTTATATTGATTTTAATATGATCATGAAAGTGTATGTATGAACAAATTGTTGAAATGTATAATGTCCTTATGTTGGTTGTTTGTTTTGTAAATAGTTCTTCAGTAAGGAAAAGCTTTGGTTTTTTTATATATAGTTTTAAAAATATATTTATGTACAATATTTATTTTTTGTAAAGCATTGTTGTATAGTCCCCCCCCCCCCCCATACCAAAATCCCATATCTTATGATTGATTCAGCCAATGATTTATAAATGATAATAAGTTCCTTTATATTTAAAAAAGTTCTTATGATATAAAATTTATATATTAATTTTTTAAGTCTGTTAGCCAAATATTCAGTATGCACATGCCATTTTAGGTTTTTATCAATGTATATTCCAAGATATTCTGTTTCAAAAGTTTCTTTTATTTGATTGTTATTGTCAACTGAAAAGCATGAGAATTCAGGTCTATTTGCCCCAGTGAGAGAAAATTCAATATAGTTCGTTTTTGTTACATTCTAACTCAATTTATATGTCTCCAACCAGTTTTTTATTTTATTGAGTCCTTCTATGGCATATTTTTTGGTTTGGTTCCAATCTGGATCATCAAAAACCAAAGCTGTATCGTCTGCATATGAAATAATCGTACCATTATCTATTTTAATTTTAAGAAGAGAGTTTAAGTAAGTTATAAACAAAACAGGGCCAAGTACTGTACCTTGCAATTGTACTTAAATTAAGTAAAACAATCGCCATCTTCAAAGCTGGAGACCAACAATCTTTCAGCAACTATAGGCTAATATCTCTAATCCCACTTTTCTCAAAGGTGTTTGAGGTCATACTGAAGAATCAGCTCTATCACTATTTTGAGTCCAGTCAGCTGCTTGTCGAGGAACAGTTTGGTTTCAGAAGGGAAAAATCGACAGTTGGCGCAATTAGCCGTCTGTGCGACCACATAGTCAGAGGCTTTGAAGAGGGAGATTTTGTTGGATCAACCTTCTGCGACCTCTCCAAGGCCTTTGACTGTGTGTCGCATGACATTCTGATCCAAAAATTGAAATTCTATGGGTTATCTCAATCTAGCGCTCAGCTGATCCAGAGCTATCTTACTAATAGAACACAGGTGACCTCTTTTCAGGGATGGCATTCCGAGAAGCGAATAATGAGATATGGCGTCCCGCAGGGTTCCATACTAGGACCCCTGCTTTTTTTAATCTCTGAGAATGACATAACAACCGCCATTCCCAGGGTCATATGACTGTCTATGCCGATGATGCCAGTTTTCTTCTTGGGTCAAAGGACCTTGATGCCTTGCTGGATCAAATGCATAAGTGTGGCGAGTGCCTGGGTGATTGGTTTAGGGCGAACCGCCTGAACCTAAACTTAACAAAAATCGAGCAAATTGTTTTTTCATTGAGAAAAGATCCTCGAGTTACTAACACGGACAAGAAGGTTAAGTTTCTTGGAGTCACTATGTATCCTAAACTAACTTTCAAACAACATGTTACCAATGTTTGCAATAAAACTACTTCAAATATTTGCTCTTAGAAATTTGTCAAACGTGGTGTGAATTGAGGTTTGCCTTAGTGCGCATAGTGCCTATCATGCACTAATCCATTCATCTTGTGCCTACGGCTTGCTGGTTTGGGGACACTCCGCTCATCTGAAACGAGTGTTCAGCCTGCAGCGCGGGTTTATTGCAGGAGTCCAGTATAGGGAAGATGTAAGACCCTATTTTAAGGAGCTAAATATTTTAACTCTACCGTCCCACTATATCTACGAGTGCTTGCAGTATATACACAAAAATGCAAGCAAATAGAACATCAATATCACACAAGGCAAAATTATGATCTTTGAGTGGAGTTTCTCAGACTGGGAACTTCTTGGAATGCAACATTGCATTATGCTCCAACCTTCTTCAATAGGCTGCCCTCGGCTGTAGGAGAACTGCTTTTTAGGAAGTTCAAAGCCACCTTAAAGTAATTTTTAACTAACATGTCCTTTTACAGCATAGATAGAGGAGTTTTTGGATTGTGACGCACTCCAACAGCTTGTATAACAGTGTGTACTGCTTATATATGTCTGTGTATGCCGGTCTGTGTATTCTGTGGCAGATGTGTCCTGTCGGGTGTTTCGATTGTATGTATAGATGTAGGTAAAACTTATTTTATCTTAGTCTAACTTTATTCTGACAATGTTATAAAGAGCACTTTAAGACTAATAAATTCTATTCTATTCTTCTATTCTAGTCTATCTCCATTATTTATTCTAACATGCCCATATCAATATTCAACATATAAAACAGTTTTTTTACAAAAGGTAACGAAAAAGGATATTTTAGGGATATTTGCATTAACTTAATAAAAACTGTTTTTGATTAATTTTCTCTACTGAAGTTTTCATCTCGGATTAAAAAGATCAATCATAGATAGAATATTTAATATTTACTGTTTCCTATCAGCAATGACAATTTTCTGTGTTGCTGAGAAAATGAACGTTACTTATCTTGAACTAAAACAGAGTTTTATCCTGCAACACGTTTTTTATGATTGAACCCAAAGATTTTTTTTCCCAATTAATTAAACCTAGCCCCGGAAAGTCGCGTTACAAAGCCCGGCCCCTGTCGTGGGGTCGTTTGAGCGTCACCCGTTCTAGCCAGCTAAACGGAAAAAGCTCGGCTGGTGTTGTACCGAATGGCTAGATTCGCTCATAAAATTAACCGGTTCTTAGTCCTTGATTTCAAACTATCAAAAAAATCGAACACAATGGCGTAATTATAACTTCTATCAAGAAAACACAACCTAAAATTTAATGAACACTATATTTGCTACTAAATCTTTTTTTTTGCAAACACAGCAACAACCTATCTGGAGAAAAAGGTTATATTAAAATGTGGTTGAGTAGACAAAATAATGTTAAATGACTTGAAGTAATTAATAAAATAAACAGAGTACAATATGAAGATTGTACGTACAGAGACCAATTCAGTTGGAAAACCTCGGTTCTATATGCCTTATCACTAAATGCACTAAACACTACTTATCAAAATGATCACTTGACGCAGACTAAGCTTCTTACAACTAGGTATGCGTGCGCTAATAGCTGCACTGATGGTGATAATATGCCGCAATGAGCGGACACAATGATTAGATCAAAAAAACTTGAGACGTTAATAAAAGCACCAGATCAGATTAAAACTATGGTTAGCTTGATTCATATGATAAAAAGATAAAATTCAGAGCTGTTATATCTGCCGACTAATTAATGAAAAGAATGAAGTTATCCAGCCAGCGCTTAACTTTTAAAATGAGGAAACAACTCAAAGCAATTAGATTAACTGGTCCAATAAACCAGTGCATAAATGTAAATTAAATTAATTAAAATCAATGAGCTAACTCAATTCAATGTTTGATTTATATCAATAAAAGCAAACGAAGAGTAAACATAAGAAACAATGAGACACAAAACTTATACCCAAATCCCGTCGTCGAACTCTGTCGATGGCCTCTAGTGCGGGAACCACCAGTTAAGGCCCTTCACTGACGCTTGAGGCCTTCCAGGGAAAAACGTTGTGGACCTGCTTTCGGCCCTTCAGAACAAGTGGTAGTTCTGCAATTGAACTTCTGCCCACCAGATAAAAAATTGCAGTCCTTTAATTAAACTTCTGGCCCAGCAGAAGAACCCTGAAATAATCCAGTACGCATTAAATGAAGCCCCCTTACTTTAATAAAAATCATAGCCCCCTCCCTCTTTGCATAAATACATCTTCTTTATAAAACAAATTTTCCCAGACAAAAAAAACCCATGGACTTACAGTGCAATAAAGCAAATAAAAGAGATATTAAGGTTCCGGCAACTTGAATATAAAAAGATAGATATGAATCACCCCTAAAAGAATATATAAACTTCCCCATATGATCAAAATTAAAGTTGCATTAAAATAAAAATTCGGATCAGATAAAATGGAGTAGATAAGATAACACATGGGAAAAGCAAATGGCGTTATGTGCACAAAAAAATAAAAGGTAGATAAGCAATCAATTTCATTAATTTAGGCAAAAATGGTAGCGATATTTACCTCAGACTCGGACTTGAGGGTGTATTAGAAGAGATTCGACGGTCTCGGTCTTATGGGACGAACGTGGAAGCCGCTATAAATAATGGAAATAAAAAAAATTTAGCAACATGGCGGTCACGTGCTTCATAGGCCACAGAAAAAGGAATCCAGAGAAAATGCTTACCTAGTACAGCATGTAGAGCCCGAAGAATCGGTCGTGTTAAAACACAAACAGAAACTACACAGTAAATCCTCTAGCAAAAGGGTTGTATTATATCACAATACTCAAAACGTGCAGTTTCTCGCTATACTGGCAAACGTTCCCCAGGCGAGCAAACTAGAAAAGACTTCTCCAACGTTCCGTCTTCCGTCAATTTGCCTTCGAAATTAAATACTGCGACACAAGTAGTAATGGGCTGAAAACTTGACGAGTGATTCGATACAAGGAATAATTCTAAGAAAATAAACGCCTTAATTCTCGCTTATTATGATGATAAATGACGGCGGAAGCCACGAATAATGAGCTAAAATACATTCTTCTAGAAATGCTAGGAAATGCTTTAACAGGAATGATAAACCTTCAAAAATCTAAATCGAGAATGACGAACGCGCGATAAATAGCCCATTCCTATTATTTGGCATGAACCACACAGAAACTAGTCGGCCGTACCAAACGAGAAATATATTTAAAGCAGAGGTCCAAAAACGATCTCCGGAACATCAACCTAGGGTTCTCTAAAGGCAATAGAATATTCAAACTGAAATTAAATTATGGTTCAATAAGTCAAATGCAACGTGTTTGCAGGCTAACAGAATTCTTTAGAAATATAAATCGACTCGCTGGCTGTTTACGATAATATAATGCAAATCAAGCCAAGTTATCTTAATAATAAGGTACATACATCGCTTAACAACTAAAATAGATGGTCACAACGGATTCTAAAAACTAATACGAATATATAGCTAATCATACCTAAAATATAGTTAATTCATATTAGGAAAAACAGCATTTTCAAGCAAATCAAATTAATAAATTTAGAATTAATAAACCGATGCGTGCAAAATACAGCACCATTTTTTCCCTAAATGCGGCATATAAATGAAATTTTAAAATTGGCAAAATCGAACTATTACAATCCACAATAGCGTACTCCTACCTGTCAAATTGCATGTTTTATTGTCTGCTTTTATGGTGAATTTTTCATTAATTATAAGTCCTATAAAATCCTAAAATAGTGCAGAACTGAAATTTGTAGCTGTGGACTGCCCAGGAAGGTTTTTGTTAGTGGAGAGCTGCTGTGGTTTAGATTTTCTAGATCATCACCAGAAACCGGTAAATGTAAACAAACATTTGACATAACCTACAGAAACCCATGACAGTAGTTGCTTTCTTCTTCTTATTAATTTTTGGAATCTAAGGCAGGGTTTACAAGGTAACCATGCCTAAATTTAAATGTGATACTTGTTATCAGCTTTATAAAAAAAAAGTGGCATTAATATGTGATGTATGTAAAACACAACTGTGTGAAGATTGTTTTGGATTGTCTGCTCAAGAAGTGAGATGCGCCATTGCTGTAAGTAAAACTGTTAGGTGCTATTGTAAAATCTGTATCAAAAAGATGGCTTTGGTGGAGGATAAATTACAACAAGGGGATTTAACCACCGGGGCAGAAAATCTGTGTGAAGAACTTGAAAATTCATTCAAATCTATCATTGTACCTCAAATATCCTCACTTTTTAATAACTTCCAAAGGGAACTTATTTCAGAAGTAACCACTAAATTGACATCATTTTGTAACAATTTGTTGGAGGAAACGCAACAACAAATAGCATTAAAACTTGATGCAGTCTCAAATTCAATTAAGTCATCTAATGTTGATCTTGCTAAGACTTTATGCAAATCTACTAGCCAGTTAGCTGCTCCCGACAATTCTTTGGTGTCTCGGCCAGTTTCATTACCATCTTTGGCTCTACCTGAACAGAATGTGCCTAAAGTTAAGGACAACCATATGCCTAGTACTCCCAATAGCAATAAAAATGGATCATATGCCTTAACATGTGGAACGCGAGAACCATCAGGAGTGTTTGCAGGAGTCCCAAGGAAACCACCACAAAGCAGAAAAATATGGTTTTATATTGGTAGGGTAATTAACTCTGTTACATGTGAATCCATAACCGTCCATAATCCATAAATAGAGTTTTGTTTTCATTGTATCGGTTGATTTGGTCATCGCCTCTATCTGGATGTCATTCAGAATTTTAAGGTGATGTTGGGGAAACACCCCAACACGTGTAGAAACTATCGTTTTTCACCGTATAGTTTGGTGATAACACCCTGTATGTATGTAGAATGAATGAGCCGTAATGAAACACAAAATAGATTTATTTCACCCCGGGTACAATCCAATTTGTACATTTAAATCAGCATATGCCAGTTCTTCAAAACCCCTTAGTCCAACCCTAGACGGACGATCCCTTAGTTCGAACCTGTAAACCAAGTACTGTCAGTCTAAGAGATTACAATAGAGCCAACTTTCACTAGGAAAGGAAAACGTTTGTAATCGTTTTCAATTTAATGTATTTTTGTCTCCGTCAGAATCAGTCTGTCAAATAAAGAAAGAAAACAGCTTCTACCCTTGTAATTTCAAATAAATTCGGCAAAGCGCCAAATCCCCACTTTTTATTTGATCGTGGCGCCAGCCGGCGACTCGCTCGAAGAAAGAAATTCAAGTTAGTGCGTAGCAAACACTCATTCGCGTAGGATCTGTCTAGTCACAGCTCTCCTAGTTTCCGCGCCAAAAACATCTAGCCCTGTCCTAGCTCTGTTTGAGGCAATTAATTAGTTTGAAAGTGTCTTACATCCACTAAAATGTACTAGATCAGTCCAGCTGCTCTCTAGCCTCACAGTTCAGTTAAGACGTTCGCTTAAATAGCAGTAAAACGTGCTGTTCTCCGGCCAAAGGTCAAGTTCCTTTTTGGGCCAATTTCTCTTGTATGCACGAATATTAGAAAATATTTCGTGCACCTCAGTTATCTTTGTCCAAGGTTGGACAAAGACCTCCGTTTGAGCTTTTTGAAAGCAATTCTTCTAAGTTAGAAACGATAGCATCCCCGTTCCCGTTGGAAATTGGAACATAAAATGGCGGAAGGCAGACTGACATTCTTGGTCGAATTCCTGTAAAGCAAGGCAGTCAAAGTGGAAAGGTATGCTGTGTGAAAGTTGCTAAGTTGGAGAACGAAGTATAAAAATAAGAAAGATAAAAACTAATTTTTAAATCAAACAATCAAGACTCTTCAGTAGACATTTCTAATTTTAAGAAACCTTTTGTAATTTTAGTTTTATACTTGAACGAATGATGAGTGATTGAAAGTTTTAGTCTAAGAATTGTACATATATATTTTCTATTTAACATAGAAAACACTGTGTTTATCTACATTATATTTAAATGCAATTTACACCTGCATTATTAAACTATATCAATACCGAATACATGTTTCAATTTCTCTCACCACCCTATGTTATACTGTCCATTAAAAGTGGTTAATTAAAATACCACACCCTTCTTTATGGTTTTAAGCAATAATAAAATCATTTGTTTATCCCGACCAGGTGACCAGTCAGGTTTATTGACTTCAGTTTTTGCTCCTGAGTGACTCTATGCGCACTGGTCCATGCCTTCTGCATATGTGCAGCGGAAAAAGGTCAAGTAGGTTTCCAGAGCTGCTGTGGGGCACGTTTCCATAGCCCCTGTTATACCCAAACAGGCGAGCCTTTGTACTCTTGTTTGCTTTCGCTGTGTTATTTCCTTTGTTTGTACCCACACACACTAAGCAGGCGTAGGTTATAATAGGCTTTACAACAGTGCTATAAGACCACCAGATGATGGAGGGTTTTAAGCCCCATGTTTTACCAAAGAGTCGTCGACAGGCCCAGAGCACTGCCGTTGCTTTTTTTGATAGTTCTTTCCAGGTGTGGGTTCCATGTTGGTTTCCGGTCAAGAATGAGGCCAAGATACTTAACCTCTTTTGAAAGCCTTACCGTTGTCCTTCCAAAAGCGGATGCTTTAAGGTTCAGCTTCCTTCTTTTTGTTAATGGGAATCACTACGGCTTTGCTTGGATTGACATTTCGTCTTTCCTGTGTACACCATGTGCTTACAAGATTGAGTGCACTATGCATACGTTCTGAAAGAACGTTAGCATGCTCTTATTATTATAATTAGGTCATCTGCGTAACCTACAAAACGTTAGCATAAATGTTTAGAGTGTTCCTATAAAACAATCGACAAAAGTAATTTGTCACCGCATGCCTTGATTCATATACCTGCTGATCAAATTCAGTGGTTTCACTGTTTAGAATGTTCGTTTGAAACAAAGCGTAAAAAATCTCTAAAAGACCATGTAAATGGGCACACTTACTGATCGAGATACTTTGGACTGGCATCAAAGTGAAATCGCAAAAGTTGGCTAGACTTCAAAGCCTGCTTCAGTCAGTCTTACCAGTAGATCATCAACAACCAGAGACCAAAGCATAGGCTATAGGACCCCTCCTTGGGGTCATCTCTTTATTACTTTGACTGTGACCGCTGTTTCTTCAATGGTCGTGGTGACTTCACGGGTAGTTAGCATGGATTTTTCTCCATTGTGTAATGGTTGGTTCCACTCTGCGCGTTGTGGGACGCTGAATGGATTCATGTGAAGTGTTATCAAATGCACCCCCTATGTCTAGAAATGCACACAGCGTCACTTCTTATTCAGCCAGTGCCTTCTCTATATCGCCGACGAGATTTTGAAGAGCGTGGGTTGCAGATTTCTCTGGTTAGTATGCGAAAAGCTTTGCATGCAGTGGAGCTTTAGAAAGCAAATTGCTGCTGACGTGCATATCGATAATCTGTTCCATCGTTTTAAGAAGAAGGGAGGATAAGCTAATGGCGCGGTAAGACTTGTGATCGTAGCCCTGTCTTTATTATGAACGCTTCCTCAACTTTCATTCAGTTTTTGGGAATGTAGCCCAGTGCAAAGCCGGCCGTGAAGATTGATTGAATGTGGTGGTAGATGGTCTATGCCTTGCTGTAATAAGGCTACAAATATTCCAGCTACTCCCTGGGGGATTTATAGGGTTTAAAGCTATATATCGCCCATCTGATTGTGTTTCTTCTAAATATTTTGTTGGCTAGACATTTTACCCTGTTTCTAGCCCGCTGAGTGGTTTCAGTGGGCTCGTCTTCTTGTGCCAACTCTTCTTTGGCTATTATGCTTGACCCGGGGAAGTGTGTTTCTAGACGAATCCTTAGACTTTCTTATAGGTGTCTTAGGCTCTACTCTTTAGTAGGCCTATTTCATTTGCGTACTCCTCGGATAGCACTTTTTGTAGACGAATGGACGGTGCTAATTTATCTATCCCTTCACAAAAGGACCTAAAGGTTCTTCTTTTGGGTCTCCGAAGCTCTTCGTTATACTCGGATCGTGTTTTATGTTAGTTATACCAATTCCCTAGTCTTTTGTCATCATTGACGGCTTTTAGTATCTTCTTCTACCATGGCACTTCCCTTTGGATTGCCACGTGTTTCCTTTTTCGTAAGAGGCTATTATAGCACTTTCTATGTGTATCGAGGCTACATCAAGTTTCTCAGTAGTTAAAGCGGATATCGGTTCGCCGTCAAACTCCGACTTTAGATGCCCTTTGTAGGCAATCCAATCGGTAAGTTTGAGCACTTGGTTATTAACCAATTTTGTATTTTCCGCCGATATGTCGAAGCGTGTGCATGTGATCGGACATTGAGTGAGTGTCCGAGACGTGGGGTAGCTAGTGTTATATCTAATACTTCTTTTTTTTACTGCATTTATAAAGGTGGGCTTGTTACCTTTATTAATAATGTCTCATGGTAGATGCACCATCATAATTTTGTGCAATTAATTTTTTGGGGGTCTTATGACTTCAAAAATGTCTACCTCATTTAAGTGTTCGGCTGTAATGCAAGGAGGAATTTAAAAATTGTTCATAAACTATACCAGCCAAAATATAACGAATAATATAAACACCACTTGATTGACTTTCATTCGTGTCCTCTTAGGGCTAGTTCAAATGTCCCACAAAATTTGACATAGTCTATTATTTTACTTTTTATATATTGGGTTAGTTTGGGATACGCAGCATCCAGTTGCGATCGAATATCTGCTGTACCGATAGTTGCAAAATTCACCGGGATTTAATATTGTCAAGGCTCGCGAACAATATGTTTTTGGGCTACCCTATATAACTAACTTGCAGCGTCTACGTTATTTTGCCATGGATTATCCCTTACCGAGAACATTCCGGACGGCTCTATTATTTTCCCAAGGTATAGTGCGGCCAAGGCTGGGCCGAGAATAATATCGCTTCCGGAATACTCCTTATCTATGTTCGACTGGATATAAATAGCGCACAAAAACGCGTGTTGGGAGTTAGTTAATCATTGATTGTAAAGATCTCTTAGTTGTAAAGTTATAAGAGTAATATAGTGTGTTTAATTGTATACCGTGTTAAGGAATAGAGTAGTAATTCAAAATAGTAAAGGTTGTGCTTTTGTCAGAACCCACGGGAAAAACGTAACTAGGTAACCCAAACTAACACAACTTTTACAGCGTAACATCCCCCATGGATAGCTTTTTATTTAGTGTAACAATATCATCTTTCAATTTTAGCTTAATCATCAGTATAAATACCTAAAAATTTGGTGACTGATTTATATTTTGTGTTGAGTTACATACGGAATGTTTTACTACAAACATTCAAAAATTGTATTTATCTATAACTTAAGTCAATATTTATTAGAGTGTGTTTTGTAGAGAATCCACATCAGAAGTAAATGTTTCATTCAATCCTTCTATCAAACATGAAAACACAACTTTTGAAAGTGTAAAGGAGGATGTAGATCACAGGTAAAAAGCAATTATAGTGTTTTATTATTGTTTACAGTGAAACAATAACTTGTTAAAGTAGGATATTTAATATTTTAGGGGGTATTCAGATAAAGAGGACAGTGGTATGGATGAGTATGTTACCATTAAAACCGACCCGGATTTGTAAGTAATTATGATTTTAATAATTCTTATGATCGCGTCAATAACTACGATCAATGGAAACTTTCTCCCAAAGTTATAAATTTTTTACAAAATAAATTAATCTAAATTTTGTGTATTGAAATGAACCCTTTTACTTACCTACTGTGTGTTCGGTCTTTTCTTCAACTCCCCTTCATTTTCTAAAACCAGATTCGCAGTACCAGTGTGTTGACACCCTATTTTGATGAAAATAATTTACCCAGACACCATGGGCAACAACTCCGTTTTCACCACCTAATACTCAGTATTTTCATTCCACTCCAATATACTTTAGTTATAATTGGCCAGTCAGTGGGGTGTTTTGCCCTACAAAAGGTGGTGTAGTAGTAATTTTTTTTATATGTTGTTAAGGTTTAGGCCTTGATGAAAGATCCAAGTTTTCGACCTTGGCGTGTGACCGCTCGAGCCGCCATCTTGGATGAAAGGTACAGCGACGAAAAGTTGAACATATTTTCCAAAAAAAAAAGTAGAAAAACTCCCCAATTTTGTAATTTTTCCGAAATTCTCGCTATTTTTGACATAATTATAATCAACAGCGGCTGGTGAGATAGTGTCACGGTGCCGCGGAGCCATGGCACTACATTATATTTCTGAAAAAAATATGTTATAAACTTCATATGTCTCATTAAAATATAACGCACAACATAACGAAACTTAAAAATAATGTAGTTCCATGGCATCTTGGCACTACCTCACCAGCCACCGCTGCCTGTAATATTTCCGTGATTTCTTAGTACTTACTACTCATTTCCACATCACCTTGAGCCCCTTGAGGTAGAGTAAATGGCGCGTTTTTTTTTGGTGGTATCCCCGATAGGCCTAATCCACAGCGTCGCGATCTTAGAAGGAAATGACGCATGAACCTCGCAATTTATTAGCGTTTTCCTTTCTTTGATGGTCCGGGACGGTTATCATTATAATCGGTGCTTATGGGAATACATTGCTCTTCCATTGCTAAGTCTTGGTCATCTTCGTCCTCACTATCGATTTGAACCTCCGGGACATTTTCGCATGACTGACCACTGCAGAAGCCACACACAACGGAACACTTCAACCCAGCTCTCCTGCAACCACATGCTGTGCCGCATCCTTTTCTACAACTGCATGAAATGCATTTCAATAAGTTGTCGGGTGCGGCTTGTTTTGTCATGGTGAGTGGAACAAGCCCATTGCTGCCAAGTTTCCAGACCTAGTCTTCTGGTTTTTCTCGAATCCATTCCATTTCTTGACTTGATCATATGTCCTGAAAGAATGATACCGCGCAGCATCCTTCGTCGGTGCACAGAAGCAAGATTGGATTTACTTTTTGTGGTTGATGTAGCAAAACGTTGATAGCGGATTTCTTCTAAGGTGTCTTCTTCCATGTTGCCACCATACAAAGAAAGCAACGAGAAAGCGTGCTCCAGCATCTGCGATGTCCTCTGATGTTGCATCCTGATGTGTGAAGATGCCAATGGTGTCACTGAGTCCTGCTGTTTTCTGGAGAAACGAACAAAACTTCATTTTTCCTTGGTTGAAGATTGACGATGTCGTGTCACAGCCACTAAAAGCATGGAGAAACAGAATGTTCTCAGCTACTTCTTCATGTTTTAAACCATTAGCTGAATATATTCTTTCAGCAATTTTGCCTCTTCCTGGTTTGCGGAGGTAGACGTTTCCTTGAGATGGTGCCAATGCTGTCAGCAAAACATGAAGGTCAACGTCTTCGCCAACTACGAAAACAGCATCAAATTTTGGGCACAAGGAAATCGCTGTTCTGACAATCAACACATCAGCATCTTCTTCCGCCTGGTTGACAATAATAGCAGCCTGATCCATTTTTTGTCAGCATTGAAATTAAACGGGCTTTATTGTTTTCGTTGGTTAAAAATAATTCCTGGGAAACTTAAACGGGCATTGTTTCATCGAAGAGAGCATCCGCAGACATATGCTTCTTCGATCGGCGAAGTCTTTCTGCGGGTTTGGTATTCATTTTGCCTCCATCACTCGGATATCCATCAAAAACAACGACTGCATGTGAACCGTAGTGATTTCGTACATATTGAACATACTTTTCGGAAATGGACGCAAATGAATCATTACGGTGCTATACAACTTTGTACAAAGGGTTTCCTCCATCCAAAACATTGATTTGGTTATCTCCGAATTCCACACTTTCTGGAAGTTGTGTAAAAACTTTGTACAATGAAGATTTCGTACCTTTGCGCATTCCTTCCCCTGAAAAAAGCACCAAAGGAAATGGAGCAAGCTCGAATTCAAGATAATCTTTCAACTCGTCGGATTTCTTTGCAATGCCCATTCTTTGAAACAGCATGAGTGGGTTGATGGAAATTGTTGCTTCGCCGACTTTTATGCTGCTGTTGACTGCTGCCAATGGAATGACCTTGTCTTTGCGTTTAACTGTGATGAATAAATTGACATTACTGGGCAACCATTTTATTATAACATTTGTTTCTCCATGGCCCGCTTGACCAAATACAGGGTGATTCAAAAGAAAGCGGCATCCTTTCGGGAGCGTAATCCTTGCATAACAATAAGACAAAAAGTTCCTATTAACATGGGTCTGAAAATGCTTCGTTTTGGAGATACAGGGTGTTGAAAGTAAAAAATGCCATATTTTACTCAACTAAAAAAACGGTACGTTACTGCTTTTTTCAAAATAAAAATTATTTTCGTAATCTTATACTAGTTTCTGACAAAAATGGCCTCTTGACTTTTTTTCTGTCCGCTGAACGGTTTCCGAGTAAAAAAATAAAATTAATTTACCAATTGCCAATTTCGTTATCTGCAAAATATTCTTTGTCCTTTTTGCCTCCGCCCAAATTATTACTCCTCCCAAATTTTTCCGCCCTTTTGACGATGTCCCATTGTACTTGATACTTTGAAAAAATATCCATATCTAACTTTTATTCCAACATTTTCATCGTAAGATTAACCGCTGCGAATATATTTTGAAAAATACAGTTTTTTGTATCTTTAATTCAAGATGGCGGCTCGAGCGGTCCCTCCCCAAGGACGAAAACTTGGATTTTTCATCAAGACCTAAACCTTAACAACATATTAAAAAACTACCTACACCACCTGCCATTTGTATGGCAGAGGCCTTTAATGGCCCCCACTGATTGGACTATAAAGAAATAATGAGCTTAGGCCAAACCACTTTCCGTTTTCAAATTGAAATTTCGAATTTATGGGAGCATTTTTATGTTAATTCAGTGGTTGACCCCAATATGCTCAGGAAATTTCTGTTATGACCTAGTTATTTTAAGAGTTCGCCAGACAATAAGATGTGACATGATGAGAAACTAATTAGCATTATTAACATTTATCCCGTTGTTTTCTATTTTTTCTGACTCTCTAAAACTTTAAACTTCAAACCAGTAAAATTACATTAAAACCTAAAACGAAATAAAATTCAAATTTGCACTAACATTTAGTCTGTTTACCAAATTAGGACAGTACATTTCTAGGTTTCTTGAACATTCCATTACAAAAGTCACAGAGTCTTAAAGTTACAATTTACTCTCTATTCCTTATCTTATAAGCCGTAACTTGCCCTTCAACCTCCTACTAGAGCTGATTACGTAACCGCACACTACACAAAACAAACACGAATTTTGAACTTTTCTTTGACAACCATACGTTTTACTTTTTTGGCTCTTTTTCGGGCATAGTGTCTTGTGATGGTTATATGTACGTACTTTTCGGACGTGGAAACTTGTTTCGGACTAACTGGTCAGACTTTCAGACTAGCTTTGTCCGAGGCCCAGTTGGGAAACGTGAGGTGCTATCGCGATTGAAGATTGTTTTTTGACTACCAAATATTTTTAGCTTTTTATACCATTTTTCAAGGCTTGTTTTTCAGCTTGGAAATTCTGGAATTAGAAGGTGTCCAACTATTAAAATGTTTTTACTAAGAACACATAAAATTCCTTAGTCGCCGACAATTTTAATGTGGCCATTAACGTTATTATACTTTTTTTTTTAAATTCCAACCTCGGTGTTTAGTACCGCCTCTTTGTTAATTAGGGTAATTAAAATTGGCTATTGTAGTTAACATGATTTTTAAATTCCAATCTCGGCTTTTATTACCGTGCACCGCGTTTTCCTAAATAGAGTAATTAAAATTTTGTATTCAAATTAAAATGCCTTTTACATTCCAATCTCTGGCTTGTAACTTGCCCACTTTTCGTACTAGAACCGCCCACCGTCCAAGGTTTAGAGTAAAGTCCTGAAGAACTTTATTGAAATGCGCAACTATGTGTGCAATACTTTTTACGGGTAGTTCATCTAATTACGCGTTATAATGCAGTCGAAAAAGAAATTAAATGTCAGTGCCAGTTATTGGAATTATTTTATTTTTAGTATTGTTGATTTTCCTGACTTTTCTCTTATGCAGAAGTTGAATATTAGGTTAACTTTAGACACGGTTCGAGCAATATTTCTTAATTTAAGTTTTCATTTAAATTTAAATAAAAGTTATTATTTTATTATAACGTTGTCTACTGGCGATCTAGTTTGAAACTTAATTTATTTTTGAACCGAAAATCATGTATAGTAAATTGTGTGCTATGTATAAGTGAACTGTGTTTTGTTATATAATTGTAATTTGCCCATATAACAACGATAATGTAAACAAATACACACTTAGTACTGTTTGGCATATAAAAGTATTTAATTAATTTTAATTTATAGAGAATCAAACGCGATTAAATGTAATAATGTCTCTTTGATTAAATCGGACTTCATAAGTCACGAGGAAGTTGATATTAAAAGTGAAGATGAAGATGACACGTCAGAATCCAAGTAAGAATGTTTGATAGGCTACGATTCACATTAGATTCCGGAATTTGTACATTTTACTTTACCTTAATATATAATAATATACCTAAATGATAATAATAATAATAAAACTTCTTTATTCATCAATATTATTGATATAGGGCCACAGGATTTTTTTCTAGTCTTACGATATTAAGTTTATAACCAACCATATTCGCCAATTGCGCTTTCAGCTGGTTCATATGCCTAGCTCACTCATCCGTTTGTGGTTTTATTATTTTTAAAGGCACGGGTTAAAGTTTATGGCAGTTAGAGCGGGCGCAACTAAATTTTTAGTGTACTCCCAGGACATCTGTTTCCCACTAATTACAACCTACAACTATTCAAGAACCGTGTCAATCACCATCTTCGCACACACACCGCTCGTCGAGCGTCATAGAATATTACTTTAGTGTGTGTGCCACTGTTAAAAAAATGAATTTTATTAGAAATTCTATTTATCTGAAAATCAGATAATAAAATTTAAGAAAAATACCCTGTGGAAAAGGGTAAAAGAAATTAGAATGAGATTAAATTAGAGCCTAAATACAGTTGCTAAAATAAACACCAGGAATACGAACAACCAGTTTATTAAAAAAATAATACTTGAGTAGGACAATCTACTTTCTTAAAATTTTTTAGATTTTCTGATTACTGATGGTTAATATAATGCTAAAAAAATATATGAAATATCACTTAGGCCGACCTATATATGCCACAAGTGGTACCTAATTAATGCTCAAATTACAATTATATTAATTGCTATGTTAATTAAGTTTCATCTTGACACTTTAACACTAGAAATTATTACAACAATCAAGTATCAACTAAACGATTGAGGCCTGGTACTCACTACGCATAAATTTCAAATCAAAGGGTAGCACTAGTTATGGTACTTGTTGGCAAGTTTCTGATCAATAAATTAACATTACTAATTCCTATATAAACATCTCAATAAACTACCTCGATGCCAATGAAAGAGAGGAGTGATTTTTAAAATATTACCCAGTTACTATTGCTGAAATATGTAACAATTTATATGCTCAAATTTGGGAATACATATCCACTAAACTACGCTTAGCTTATTCCCTTGGCAGCTGAAATATATCACTTCTAAAATATCTCCAAAATGCTAAACTAAAAGGGATTTACTGAATAAAATATATAGAAATAAGTATAGGGGCACCAAATAAGGAAAATTGAGCTCAATTGACCGATATCAAGACGAAACGTTCAATAATAAGATTTAAATAAATTAAATTAAATTTCTGCCATGGTTTTTACCTTTGACAAGGGAAGGGAGTGGACAGATAATCTCGCTTTACGGCTGCGCGCAGTACGTGTGATCAAAAATCGAACGGACGCCATTAATAGGAGCCAGACATTCAAAGCGGCGCCTCCGTATGTTTTAGTGATTTTTCTTGTGAAAAAAATCTCAAAATATTTCAATTTGACCATAACAATATAGTGTTTTGTTGTTTTATGGCTGTAAAAGCCGCAATGACCGTAAGGAGACTCGAATTACTTTTCACAGGTAAATATATTCTACACCTAGTTCTTGCTGACGCTAATATTTATTATTTATTTTCCTTGTGAGAGCTGAGATATAGACTATTTCAAAATATGATTTCGACTATACTTCAGGCTGCCTTTCTTTGTAATTTTATATTAGCTTTGTTAACATTTTCACTCATGATTGCTAATAAGAATCACATAATTACCCTTGAAAATGGCCTGTCGCGCAGTGACGTACACTGTTTTGATCTTTTAAGGAAATATAGTTATATTTCAATCATTGCATTTTGTGATTTAAGCCAGTAATAGAAGTATTATGGAGTATAAAATAACAGATATAATTTAGTGACGAAAATGTACTTAATAAGGCATATGATTGCTGGGATTATAATAAAATATTCATGAAACGCCACTGCTCGAGAATGCGTGAAGCCTTTGACGACGCTTGACGCTTGTCAAATCGTGGAGCCAACCCGTAACAGAATAGCTGCCGGTTTTACCCGTCTACTCCCTTCCCTTGTCAATGGTTTTTTCAGATAGATATAATTAACTTAATATAAATGGCGTAACCGTCCTAATTGTACCATGTAAATTTAGATAATATCAAGAGGGGAAACGATATAAGAATTACAGTATATTAAGAGGACTGTATCTTATTAAAACCACTAATTAAGTTCAGCGAACTGAAACTCAATATCTCTGGAAGTAATATTTCCAGTAGGTGCTTCTCGGTAGATTATATTTGGTCTTTTCACTTGAAAAATTAAAAGTAGCAGCACGATAAATCAAGAACTAAGCTCAACATATTAGCTGTGCTGATTTATTATTAATTGAAATTGATCCTACCAGACTTGACGATGTGTTTTGTCCTCGGCAATTGAAAGACCTAGGCAAGGTACCAGTCGGAATAACCAGGCTACAGTAAGCTTTCCGTCTAGTCCAAGCTGGAGAAGACGGCTGGGCTTTTACTCAGATAAGGAAGGCCCCAAGCAAATGGATAGTGGTCCCTCGGAAAGACCCTGGTTGAAAATGGGTATTTTTTATAGTCCTCTTACTTAGGAACACATGAGTCGAACCTACCTTTTAAAATAAAAAAGTTATCACACTGTTTTGTAATACTAACAAAAAAATGCTATCTGGCAATCATCAGCCAGCAGTTGAAAACTTAATTGCTATTAGGCACCTTCATGGACGGAAGTCCAAACGAGATGACCGGTCAATTTTAATTTCCCTGGATATATTGTCATGCGCATCTTCGGAAGACGCTCGCTGTCAAACTGGTTGGAGTACTGAAATTTACTCGTAGTAGTAATGTTCTGACAATCGATACCACAATTTAACGGATACACAGAGAAAATCGTTATATAATATTCAGATACAATTATTACAGCGTTACAAGTTAAAAGCATTAAATAAGTTAAAATGATGTCACAAAACAAATATCTACATTATTTTTTCTACAATTACACTAACTCGTCCTCCTGCACATAGTATAGTCCAAAACTCTGAGACACACTATGACTATTTCCATTAATAATTTTTTATATTCTTTTTACATATAATATTCATTAATATTGTGCAAAGTCTTAAACTCTTTCACGAAGCTTATTACAAAATTGATGTGTTGAGGATATTGTAGTTCAGCATTCTTGTTTGATATTGAATATTGATATAATAATAATAACAAATAGTGTGTATATATTTTGATATACACACATCGGGAGGCGAAAAAGGCGAGATGTAGCTGCCGGTTACTCTTACCACCGAACATTAACTATATGATAAGAAGAACCACTCAACCGCGGTAGCTTTGAGGTGCGTGTTCAGCGAGCGCTACAAAGGAATTGTAGTATTTTCCTTTGCGGTATTTTTAATGAAGTTTATGACGAGATTATTTATAACACTCTCCTACTCTAATTGGCTTTGGAAAAAATAGTTAATATCTTTTGAATTGTTTGCAGCGCCCTGTCAAACTTATATTATGGTTACATTATTATGGCACTTCATTTGTCGGTTCTTCAATCGTATTTTGGAGAGCTTGTTCTGCGTTTCTACCATCATTACCCACTTCTACAATCCTCTGAGCAAAGAATTAAATTATTTGATAAAAATCTATATATCACTTTGTCCTCTTCAAATAACTTGGATGGAATATGTTATAGATTGCTAGGAAGTCGTTTCAGCGTTTCAACCGCCCGGCACTGCTACCTACAGATATTTTGTACATGGCTACAACTTATTTTGTGGAGACGTAGGCTTCTTCCAAATGAAGCAATTTTCTTGGGAGGTAGTTGACTCACCTCTTGAGGTGATAGCTGTACTCTTTCAAGGTACTTGAGCCTTTTGCAGAGTGGAGTTGGACATTGGCATAGTAGATGTTCAGCGGTTTCAGTTGCGTTATTGCAAAATCTGCATTGGTCGTCTTCTGCTTTGCCTATTGCCTTTAGGTTAGTATTTTACTGGGCAGTGTTCAGTGAGCAGTGCGGCGACAGTTCTAATATCTGCTTTGTTCATGCCTAAGAGCTGTTTTGCTCTTTTCGCAGAGATGGTGATAAACTTTGTCGCCTGTCTTAGTCCTGGAGTGTTTCTCCAGTCCCAAGCAGCACACAAATTTTGTTTCTCGAGTAAAATATTATATTCCTGATTTAATACAGTTTCCTGGATCGCTGATTTGTTATATATGAGTCACCAGAAAGACAAATACGCTTGTATGATAAATATGTTTTGTAAAATTGTTTTATAGACATTTCTAAGACCAAGCTATTAATCAATTTTTTAAATATTTTAAATATCTATCTTATAAAATGAAACTTTATCAGCTCAAGCATAATATGCTTCATAACAGATTTATAACTCTGTCTAATGCCGATTATATATAACAATTACAAAATACACGTGTAATTTGATTTTATAGCGGTTTGTGAGACAAATTTATAAAACATTTTTTATTATGTAACAATTTTGATATACAGACACTGTTTAAAAAACTGTTTTTTTTTTGTTTCATACAAAACAAGCAAAATAAAACAATTATAAAACGTTTTAACTACTTAAGTGTTACTTTTTAAACAATGTGTTATTTATATACGCTTTATACCTTTACTATAAAACATTAACTTCATTTTTATGAAATAAATTTATTTAGCTTTTAAAAGAAACGCATTTTTTAAAAGCGTGTAATTCTTGAATTTATCTGAGAAAATAAAATGCCTAAAGATCTGAAATCTAGCTGGAAAGAAATAAAGAAAAGTGGACATTTAAAAAAAAAGTTAAAGAAAAATATAGTCGAATAATTAGTACGACCGACGACTTAATACTGCAGCTGACGTGCCTTTGAATTTTGAACAACAAGATCATTCTACGATAATAGTATTTTATTGTCACGACTAACAGCCATCCGAACGTTTTTGTGCTACCCTATAGAACTAGCCGCCGCCGCCGCCGCGCCGTGCCCCTCGCTTCTTTGTCTGTATGACTCATCGCCCGGCCGGTCGCGAAGTTTCAGGATCGCTGGACTGGAATTATCTCGATGGCCTCGTCGAGATCATATAGAGTGGCTTCGGAATACTTCCCGAATATTCGTGATAGATTTGAGATTATATATAAGCAGACCTAAGGCGAATGTTAGTTAGTTAGTTCAGTTAATCATTGAGTGTTGAATAGATATTAGTGGTAAAGTTATAAGACTAGTTTAGTGAGTTAAATTGTATACAGTGGTAGTGAATAAAGAGAGTATTAGTTGAAAATAGCAAAGTTGTAATTCTGTTAAGAACCCACGGGAAAAACGTAACATTATTTTATATGGAGGAAAAGTGATACTTTTCATGGCGCGCTCGTGTTTAGAGAGCAAGCCATGAAAAGTAACTTTTCCTCCAAATAAAATATGCTGTTTTTTCTTCAAATGTCGACAAATTAATAATATCTAATTATTATTAAAGATAAATGGGTTCGCAAGGCGGCTTAGACCACGGTCGTAGGTGGCCTTGCTTAGACCGGTGTCGGTGAATATAATGTAACATAAAGCTGTCAGTGGACACTGTCAACCACGATACACATATACAACAATAATTATTTCTTTAAGATTGCGTCTCCGATTGCGTTTTAATTCCGTATTGATAAGCAATAATTGACTAAGTTCGATTAAATTATAACCAATTTGTTCCTAAATTAGTGATTTTTAGAAATGCAGTCACAAATTGAGTGATAAATACAAATGGTAGTTTAATAAATCTTGAGTTGTTGACGCTTATTTTGTTGTCTGTTTGTATTGTATCTATGTTGCTATGACTTTTACCTCCGCCGGCGGAAAAGTGAAAAGTAAAGCTCCGGCGGAGGAAAAACGAAACTTCACGGCCGTCTACACAGTCGAGTAATGACGGATTTACTGACGTTTGAAGAAAAACATATTTTTTACATAATCTATTATGACAAACAATAACAAATAAAACTATAGTAACGTTGTAAATGTTACGGAATACAATAGGTTTGGTCTAGCAGCGATTTAAACTCAAACCAAACCAATATCGTTTTCATTAATGAAGTTATAATTACCACTGCAAGGCAGTTATCTAAATTATAGTATACCATTCTTGCTATCTGGCATTTTGATTAATAAATTTACAGTTAAATCCTTTACTGATTTAGCTATCTCGTTGGTCGAGTTTACCTTAAGTGATATGTTTAATTTTGTTTTTAATTAATTAGAGATTTCATTTGGCTAGTGTCAATAGCTGATTGAGTTAAGTTTAGTGCACTTGGCATGCAGTAAGATAATTTACCCAATTAAAATTTGCAAATTTCATTCATCGCCTTGATATCGGACCGGCTTGAGGTCAAGTGTTACCCAGATATATATATATAT
>JAEQML010060767.1:0-26728 GCA_016904865.1 Pissodes strobi | reverse complement strand
ATAATCAATACGGCTTTCGCAAAGAGAGATCGACAGGAGATATATTGGCCTATGTCACTCATATATGGAGTAGGGCAATTGAAAACTACGGAGAGTCTCGAGCGATTGCGTTGGATATTTCAAAGGCATTCGACAGAGTTTGGCATGACGGACTGCTCAACAAACTGCCGTCCTTGGGACTGCCCGCCTCTCTCTGCAGCTGGCTGGCCAGTTTCCTTAAGAACCGATCTCTACACGTTGCAGTCGATGGACACATCTCGGACACATTCACCATCAACGCGGGCGTGCCTCAGGGCGCAATACTTTCACCAACTCTGTTCCTCATCTATATTAATGACCTGCTGATCGAAACGAATAATCCTGTTTACAGTTTTGCAGATGACAGTACCCTTGTCTCCCACTTTAGATCAGAAAAACCCTTACCAGCGACTGAAACTCATCACCGCAGACAGGAGCAGATTACAGCAATTAATCAAGACCTGGAGAAAGTTCAAACTTGGGGCGACCGAAATTTGGTCCAGTTCAATGCAGCAAAGACCCAAGCAGCAACGTTTACTAAGAGGGCCAATACAGCGGGCCCTGACATCATTATGGCAGGATCGACCATTCCTTCATCCTCGTCAATCGGGCTGCTGGGTGTCTCGGTCAACAGCAATATGTCATGGCATGACCATGTTGCTAACATCGCAAAATCAGCCTTGTTGCTATTTCGCAACAAAAAACTCTATACACCGCAGCAGTTGCTCTTGCTGTACAAAGCGCAAATAAGACCGTGCTTAGAATATTGCTCACATATCTGGGGTGCCGCACCAAAGCATACCCTAAAGCTGCTGGATTCCATTCAGAAGAGGGCTGTGCTTCTCGTCGGCGATCCGGGGTTGACCCGGAATCTGGATAGTCTGGAACATCGCAGACATGTGGCCGAGATGTCTCTGTTTTACAGATACTTTCACGGCAGATGTTCCCAGGATTTGGCCCGCATAATCCCGCCCCTGGCAACTTCTGTCAGGCAGTCCCGACAGACGGCAGGAGCGCACAGTTCGTCGTACAACTAGAAACACCTAGAACATCGCTTTACCAGAACTCCTTTGTCTGGCGCACTGCATCAGTGTGGAACTCACTTCCAGGACATCTGTTTCCCACTAATTACAACCTACAAATATTCAAGAACCGTGTCAATCAACATCTTCGCACACACACCGCTCGTCGAGCGCCATAGGATCTACCTTTAGTGTGTGTGCCACTGCCATAAAAAAAAAAAAAAAAAAAGAAGCTGTCATTTCCATGTGGACACCCTTGGTTGCGCGTTTTTTTTTATGAAACATCCTGCATAATACACTTCCTCTATACGATTTAACTATTGCACACAACACGATGTTCGCTCCTAACTCACGGAATTAGGTTAACCTAGCTATGGAGGTATTAAAAATATGCATTGTAGAGAAGTGACGAATGAATAATTATTTTTTCACAGAATGTTATGATTCTAAAACAGTATTGCCTAGATATGGACGACGACATAAGGTTAGGTAGTCCGTAGTTGCAGTTTTTATGACATACCATTCAGATTTGTGGAGCTTTCATGCCTGTCGAAAAACACTACATAATATAGGCTATGCATTGACTAATTAAGTAGACCTTTGCACTTTAATGGGCACTTTGTCTAGACGAATAAAAAAATAGTGTAACACTTAATTGGCTCTGGTTAGATTGCACTCTCTAAATTTCTGAGGTCATTCTGTCGACCCACGTATAAAAACAATTTCGTGAATTAAGCCCATATTGTACTTAGAAACATAGCTTTTATTCTCCTGGATTTTGTTCTGTTGAGAATGCCATAGTTTCCCGTCCACTATGAATACTAATAAATAATAGTACAAAAGGAAACGTCTGTACTTAAAAGTTGGTGGACAGACAGACATAATTATTAAAAAACATACGGACTGTATTTCTTCTTAATGCATGCGTAAAGATATGTTCCATTTATTATACTTTTAAAAAACATATTTGAAAATTTAAATATGCCGGTAATAAAATAGTATAATAACCAATTTTGAAATGAAATATGATTATAAAATATTTGCAATTCTTCAGTTTTATATGATAATTTACTTTAAAATAGAACAAAAAATGAGTAAAAGGTTTGGGGTGAATAACTCATTAGATTTACTTAATAAGTTTAAAGACCTCCATTTACCACCTACTTATTTATTGATATCTTTCGACTTGACCAAACTTTTTGACACAGGCCCAAAATCAGAAGCAGTTCAAATCATAGGTAACCTTTTCAAAACAAAAAAGTTAAACAAAATAAAATTACTAACACTCCTTCATTACTGAATTTATGCTTTTCACAGGACTATTTATCTTTCAATCATAAATACTACCAACGACCAGATGGGCGGTAGGGCAGTTTATCCTCATTTTTAACAGACATGTTTATGGACTTTTTATTTAGAAAATAACTCTATTATACCAAACAATAATTTAGAAATTTTTACACTGGTATCAACAGACTACTTAATATATACCGCTTTCTAAAGATAACTATAACCAACGAATTCAAAAGTTTTAAACAGATAGCACATAACAACGATTATAATGCAAAATTCATTGACAATCTTATCCTTAAGACCAAATATAAAATACTAAAATGGGAAACTTTCAATAGCCCTCCTCTATCTATTAATAACAATACATTGCAATCCCATTTTAGATGATCGTACAAATAAAAAGATACCCCCAAACCATCGCCTTTTTGTCAAAATCCTAAAACATTCACATAAAACTCATTTAGTCAACTCAAAAGATAGGTTAAACTTCTTTCAGAGAGTGGTACCTATAAACTTAACTATAGCTCTTGTGACAGTACCTGCATAGGCCATACCTCCAGACCACTAGTTACAGGTATTAAAGAACATCTCACCAAAACCTCTCCAGCTTTTAGTAAATTCATCAAATCTTTCAACCATAACTTTAGCGCTTACAAAAATTTAATGATTCTCCATAATATACAATTCAAAAATTATAACCGCTTAGATTTTACGGAAGACATAGAGATACAAAAATTGCTGCGGGCCAATAATTGTTGTATAAATGCTCAAGTCAATCTTAACAGAACATCATTCCTCTACACAAGCGTCTTTTGGAATAGTTCCAGTTTTGGTTTTCCTCCTTCACTTCACACAATTATTCACAACGATATTTACTCCAAACTTAAACAAATATTTCAATCTCCCGCATAGCGCCATGCAACCCGTTTTTTTCATCAAAAAATTTAATATTTAACGTATGTCGTGAATTGAGATTTGTCTGAACCTTAACATGTGGTGAATCAACCCAAATAGGAAATATTTCTGCTTTGCCTGACAGGTTGTCCTTACTTGCAGGTAGCACTGATGATGGCCTAGGGCCCAGACTGCTCTGCTACATAAATTTTACTATAATTCGATGCACGAAATACAAAGTGTTCTCTCCACTATTTAATAAATTGTCTGCTACATACCCAGTAAAATAATCCCAGTTACAGGCACGTAATCACTAATATACTTTTCCTGTAGCTTCAGCCTCCACTGTATGTAAACATACGTAAAAAATATGACCGCAACACCAAAAATGAACCAAAGCAACATTTTCTACGGAAAGCTTCTTGACGTTTAATTTTAACTTGCTAGAATTTTGCATAAATAAATCAGAGAGTAAACAAATTACAGCCTTCTCTGATAACATAAGTAAACTAGTATAATAATACTTAAAAATTTTAATGTAAATATGTTTTCAAAAATGTATAGGTTTTTCCTTTAAATAAGATTTGTTTCAAAGTATAGTATATAGTATAGCAATAAGTTGTAATCGACCTTAATTGATCCGAAACAAATACTTATCCGAAAGTGTCGATATAAAATTTATTTGCTATCATTTATTACACTGTTGACAAGTAACAATTTAGGAATCATGACAATTCTGTTCGTATTAAATATCAGTTAAATAATCTTTTTTAAAAAAATGCGTCTATAAATATCAAATCAAATCCGTACTAGAAAAATATAATTTTTCGGAACCAAAATAAACTTGAATTTTATTATGATTGACCCTCACTAGATTATTATGTGAAATCCACTACTCTTATCGCTTTGGCGAAGAATTTCATTTAACCGATATTTTTAGCCTGGAATAATGAAATCCGCTATTTTCATTGCTTGGCGAAAAATTTCATCTTATTTGTATTTTTAACATGGAATAATGAGATCCGCTAATTTCATTGCTTTGGTGAGGCATTTCATCTAAACGATATTTTTAGCTTGGTATAATGAAATCCACTACTCTTATTGCTTTAGGGGTCTACCTAATTTGTTGACCATCGAAAAAAGCTGCTGACCGCCCCTTTTCCAAGAGCCTAGAGCCACCAAATTGCCCACGATGCTGCTACTCGATAAGACGCTTCTGCTACCACCCCTAACTACCTCCCAACCCCCTCCAGAATTACACTTCCCTCTTGGACATTTTAATAAAAACGTGTTGACCTCCCCTTTTCCAAGAGCCTAGAGGCACCAAATTGCCCGCGATGTTGTTACTCGATAAGACGCTTCTGCTACCACCCCTAACTACCCCCCAACCCCCTCCGGAATTCCACTTTCCTCTTGCACATTTGAATAAAAACATGTTGACCACCCCTTTTCCAAGAGCCTAGAGGCATCAAATTGCCCACGATGATGCTACTCGATAAGACGCTTCTGCTACCACCCCTAACTACCCCCCAACCCCCTCCAGAACTACACTTCGTCAACACGTTTTTATTAAAATGTGCAAGAGGGAAGTGTAATTCTGGAGGGGGTTAAGGGGTAGTTAAGGGTGGTAGCAGAAGCGTCTTATTGAGTAGCATCATCGTGGGCAATTTGGTGCCTCTAGGCTCTTGGAAAAGGGGCGGTCAACATGTTTTTATTAAAATGTGCAAGAGGGAAGTGGAATTCCGGAGGGGGTTGGGGGGTAGTTAGGGGTGGTAGCTACTCGATAAGACGCTTCTGCTACCACCCCTAACTACCCCCCAACCCCCTCCAGAACTACACTTCGTCAACACGTTTTTATTGAAATGTGCAAGAGGGAAGTGTAATTCTGGAGGGGGTTAAGGGATAGTTAGGGGTGGTAGCAGAAGCGTCTTATTGAGTAGCATCATCGTGGGCAATTTGGTGCCTCTAGGCTCTTGGAAAAGGGGCGGTCAACATGTTTTCATTAAAATGTGCAAGAGGGAAGTGGAATTCCGGAGGGAGTTGGGGGGTAGTTAGGGGTGGTAGCAAAAGCGTCTTATCGAGTAGCATCTATGTAGGAAATTTGGTCGCCATACCTTCTGCAAAAGGGACTGGTCAACCTGATTTTTAGATGGTCAACAAATTAGATTTACCCTTGCTTTAGCGAAGAATTTCATCTTATCAGTATTTCCGCTTGTAGCAATTAAGTCCTCTACTTTTATTGCTGAAGCGAAGAATCTCATTTAACCAATATTTTTAGCTTGGATTTGTATGTGATTGTGTTCAGTTTACATCGTTGGAATAAATTCTATTTACATGGCAAAATCAGTAATCAAATTATTTACTGCAGCGCAGCGGTACATTTTAGTTAGGTGTGTTGGATTTTACTGGAAACACATAAATGTCATCACAAAATTGCATATTTTTTGTTGCAGAAAAATGAAGTTTTCTTAAGTTTTTTTTACAAGAAACAAGCAGAAAAGGAAAAAATTATTTCTCAATTATTTTCCACTCTAACAATTTTACCATTTTTTATCTGATTAAAATTCCATTGCTTATAATGCCTATAAGTATCTGATGCAGATAAGATCTGGAAATAATTTTGAGCACTTAATAAAAAAAGTAGAGCGATATTGCAAAAGGATAGATAGTTTTAGCACTATAGTAGTGTTTTCATTTAGGCTCAGAATTCTATATTAACCATTTACGTTTATTTTCTATTTTTTTCCTGTCAAATTTTGCAAAAGCCTGCTTTTAAATGTTTTCTCAAAATTTTGCTAAGGTTTCGTGCTTAAATTTCATTACTGTTGGTATCATTGAAAAGCATTTTTGGTAGGCTTTCCAGAGAGATGTCACAAGTAGGTTAGTGCCATTTAAGATTTTAAAGTGGATGAGAGTAGTGCTTCAGGGGTGGGTGATGTTTCGTAAAATACCTCATTTTTATTCCCACGGTTTTTTGTAGAAATGGTATTTTTTTGGTTTTTTGATATATTCTTTAGTGTGGAAAATATAGTCATTATAAGTTTTCAAATTGCCATCTTGTACAATATAGTTATAACATACACGCATCTGTAGAAGAGTGCCTAAATTATAGTACACTACTTGGAGATAAATCCTTATTTGATAAAGCAGATTCCGTTGTCCAGCAAAGAAACACATCTTTAATTACGAATATCGATGGAAAATGGTACCTAAACAGCAAATATTTTAAGTCCGCAAGGAGATTTGTTCGAAAATTTTATATTTAGTCAGGAAGCCTAGGAACTCTTGGTGTTACAAGATATTTGCGAAATATTACTAACATTATGTTCTTAAACCGCCAGATATAGTTCTATTGCAAATAAATTTCAGTTTTTTCTAAGTAAGTACTTAGAATGCACATCGATCGAAATAAAATAAAAGTGTATAAAAATACTCACCGCATAAATGTATCTGAGGTAGATAAGACGATAACCGATAATAATCACCAAACTGCTCTTTACTCTTTATACGCCACTGTAGAAAGATATACAACAAAAACATAACTAATATCCCAAAAACTGACCACAACACCTCCATTTCAACGCCAACATCAAAATCCTTTTAAATAATACACCAAACAAACCGGTATACAAATAATTAGCGAAAACAACGTGATTTTGTTTACTGATATCTACCGTTGTATGATAAAGATTCTAATAAAATAAAATTAGCACACACTTGGCAGGAGTATACTGAGTTCCATTTTATTTTAAGTGGGTATTATTAAAATGAATCTATTTGTTTCAAGTTCAATATAAAGCGTATCGAAACTTGGATTCACAAAGATAAATAATTGTTACCGAGTAATTTTCTTTGAATTAGTTTTTACGGTTAAACAGACTACCTTGATATTGGAAAGCACAAGCTGTCTTATACATAGGTTGTTACTTCATCTAATCGAATTGGTCTGTCTCTTAATTCGGGGAATCATTTAAGGAATAATTTATTTTATTTTCTAGGAAGCCAATGGGAACGTTCAGAAACCGCAGTCAAAATATTTTCTAATTTGTCATAATCTAATATCCTTGAAGTTTGTATAAAATAAGCTGGAGTATTCTCCAGCCATCATTGACACACGATCATACCATTGGCGACATACCTGCACAAAAATACAGACATACACCGCATCAAAAACGTGCTTTAAGAGCAACTTGATTTTCCGATATTTGAATATCCCATTTGTGTTGAACATATTTTAACCCTTACTAAAAGTGATAGAAAGATGCGCTGGGCTCTGTATTTTATATGAGAATCTAAAGATTATTTTTAGCCAAATACCGCTTTTTTTTGTAAGATCTATCTAGTGGCTTTAAAGCTCATAGGTTTACTCTAATCCTGCAACTTGTTAAAAATATTGTGATAGATGTTGAAGAGGCTCTAAAAAAAGTAAGATTTATTTATTTATAGTGTGTATTGTCAAAACCACCGTTGCCGCTAACCTTCCTCCTCCTCCTCCTGACTGTTAGTCTATAATAGTTATTTGTGTTATATTGGGAGAGCTTTTTATGTCCGAGCGAGCTTGCGAGTTGGTGGCAGTCCAATAATACTTATTTATGCAACAAGTGCAAAAAGCACAAGTTATTTGCACGAAACGTGAATATTGTCAAATGAGTCCGCAGATCTAGATTGACAACAAGTAAGTGCAAAAATGAGCTTTTTGCACTATTACATACAGTATTTTTATACGATCGTTTTATTTAAAGACCATAATATAGGTAAGTACCTATATAAAAAAAATGTCAGTTACATCTACTTGTAGATATTTTTACTGTTATCGGTATTGCTGTGATGTCTATGGTATTTATATCGATGGTAACTTTTAACGCCTGTGGTTTTTCACCAGGTTTCCATAATAAATAAATACAACAAGTGTCAAATTTTATTGCAATCTTGTGGCACGTAAATCAAGCATAATTTGCAAAATACAAGCGATTCTGAAGAAATTCCAGATGATGGACGGGGTGTATGGGGGTTGTGCTGTAGAGGTAGTACCTTTCATCAACGGTCGGGCTCAGTGACATAGTCAATGAGTAGTCGGCGATGATTAGTCCTAACAGGGCTCCCAATTATCACTTATGGCTCCACGTGCCACACCCCGGGCAACTGCATCGACCTGCAGGCTAAATTAAGTGAGGATAGATGGTGAACCTGCAGCGTCTGACCCAGAGTGGGCGGCTGCAAACAGCGATCATGTTAGGAGCGGCTGAACATAAAGCAGTGAAGGCAACGGGAAACCATACTGCTAAACTTTTCCCCAGGATATCGCTATGGCGAGATACACAATTGCTTCGGCCCTAGTCCCGGCTCTTAGGTGAGCAAGGGGTGTTAAGTATCTCCCGGCTCAAAGTAGCAAAGTCCAAACTAAAATCGGCACATGGAACGTCAGAAGCCTGTACGCTGCTGGTAAGTTTGGTAATCTTATCCAAGAGGCTAAACAGATTGAAACAAAGATTACGGGAATCAGCGAATTACGCTGATTCGTAAAACATGTTATCCCTATAAATAACAGAATTATAATATTTCATCTAAATGTCAGCCCATTTAACATTAATATCATACAAATATATGCATGTAGGGCGGAGAAGAAATGCGATGATGGGACCGAGATTTTATACCAACAACTAGGCGAAGTACTTAATCGCCTTATACAAAATGAAATCAATCTTAATATGGGAGATTTCATTGCTAAAATAGGCAAAGGCCGTAGATCTGACCTAGTGGGTGAATACGGGCTGGGTGAGAATAACGAGCGCGGCGACAGATTGCACGAATTTGCTCAAGAACATGACATGGTTATAACGAACACATGGTATAAAGTACACAAAAGAAGGCTATACACATGGACCACCCTAGGCGATATTACTGGCACATAATAAGAAACGAGATCGATTACATCTTGGTAGCCAAGAGGTTTAGAAACTGTGTCACAAGGGTCCTCACCTATCCGGGTGCAGACATAGGATCGGACCATAACCCACTAGTCGTTAACATAAAAATTAACCTTATAAAACTAAACAAAAAACAACAAAAAACTAAAGTCGTCCATAAACGATGTGGACACCAATAAACTGGAAAATAGCAATACGGTAAACGAAACGTGGAAAATATTTCGAGAATACATCATTAAAATAATAGAAAATAACACAGCAAACAAAAAAAAAAACGATTGATGTCTGAAGAGATCCTAAAACTCATGGAAGAAAGACGAAAATGCAAAAACACCCCAGAGGAATATAAAAACAAACAAAAGGAAATAAAGAACAGAATCAGGAATCCAAAAGAAAAGTGGATGGCGGGTAGATGCAAGGAAATGGAAGAACTGGAGAGAAGCCATGATACCTTTAACATGTGCAAAAAGGTCAGAGAGGTAGCTGGCCTGTTTAAGAAAAGAGCCCCTAGTATCTGAGTGGACAACGCAGGCAAAACCGTTATAGACGAGGAAGAAGTTTTTAATGCATGGAGCCAATACATAGATGATGTAATCAAAGACAATATATCGACCACGATGACTGTTATAGACGACAACGAAGAACCTGAAATCTTAAAATTTGAAGTCCCATTTAATATAAAATATCTCTCTGTCTCTCTCTCTCTCGCTGTAGCTCTTACAACCCAGGATGGGTCTTGGCTGACTCAACGATTTCCCTCCATAGGACTCTGTCCATCATTAGCTCTTCTGCTTCCGTGATATTCAGAGTTCCGAGATCTGATGCTATGTTGTCTCTCCACCGTAATCGTGGTCTTCCTAATGGTCTTCTACCGGTCGGAGCCTGCTCCCACA
This sequence comes from Pissodes strobi, assembly GCA_016904865.1. Taxonomy (NCBI): domain Eukaryota; kingdom Metazoa; phylum Arthropoda; class Insecta; order Coleoptera; family Curculionidae; genus Pissodes; species Pissodes strobi. Next base: position 16,681 of record JAEQML010060767.1, on the reverse strand, counting down.
CTAATTTGACAACTCTTCCATCTTCCTGTCTTTTGACATGGCCTGCCCATCTCAGCCTATATAAAATCTACAAAAACAAAATAAGCAACGGGACCTGATGACATTCCAGTAGAACTTCAAATTATCAAAGAGAAAAACATTGATATCTAAGTTAAACTTTTTAACAACACACAACACGGGAGAAATACCAGAAGAATGGCTGAAATCTATATTTATAACAATTGCCAAAAACAATAAGCCAGGAGGTGCAACGATCACAGACTAATAAGCCTGATGAGCCACACACTAAAAGTATTTCTTAACATTATACACGCTCGAATAAGAAACAAATGCGAAAATGATTTAGATGAGACGCAGTTCGGCTTTAGAAATGCCCTTGCTCTGAATGTTCTTCTCCAAAAATGTCCAGACCAACGTAAGGATGTCTTCGTGTGTTTTATTGATTATGAAAAGGCCTTCGACAAAGTACAACACGAAAAGCTTATAAATACATCAAAGATTGATGGAAAAGATTTACATATAATTAAGAACCTGTACTGGCGACAGAAGGCAGTCGTTCGAGTCAATGGAAGATTTACAGATGAACGTCAAATCCAACGAGGCGTTCGACAAGGATGTGTCCTGTCTCCATTGTTGTTTAACCTATATTCTGACAAAGTCTTTAAATATGCTTTATATGAAAAAGAAGTCGGGGTCAAAATCAACGGCGAGCTGATTAACACCATTCGCTATGCTGACGAAACGGCTAGATTATGCGATGATCTTCAGAGTCTGCAAAATCTCATAAATTCTGTTAGTGCAGTGGGACAAGAAATGGGACTGAATATAAATGTTGTTAAGACAAAGTTCATGGTCTTTAGCGGTCAGCCATACCTCAACACTTCACTCCAGATAAATGGACAGAACGTTGAGAACGTATACAATTCGAAATACCTCAGCTGCTACATCAGCGAGTAACTCGACCCGGATAGGGAAATTAGGCGCAGGATTGCATCACTCAGTACAACGTTCCAGAAGATGAGATCACTGTTTTGTAATGACAGCCTGAACCTAAAGCTGAGACAAAGAATGATTAAATGTTACATTTGGTCTGTGCTGTTGTACGGAGCTGAAGTTTGGACACTGAAAGCTTCCACAATCAACCGTCTAGAAGCATTTGAAATGTGGTTACATAGACGAATGCTAAGAATACCATGGGTGTCATTGCAGAGAAATGAAACAGTCTTAGCTAGGGCAAATACAGTTCGTGAACTATTGACAAGAGTTAAATCCCGAAAACTAGCATACCTCGGCCATGTTCTCAGAGGAAATCGTTACCGGATCCTAGAGGATATAATTAAGGGCAAAATAGAGGGCCGCAGGGGCGTAGGAAGAAAACAAATCTCCTGGTTAAAGAACATCCGGGAATGCACAGGCATACATAGCTTCGAACAATTGTTTAGAGTGGCTGGAGACAGGGATCATGTCGCCATCGTGATTGCCAACGTCAGGGGGACCTGACAGGGCACAATAAGAAGAAGAAGAAGGAGCGCAGAAGCTGAAGGGACGGTATCAAGACTGATTCCAATAAAGTCGAAACTGATATACGAAGCGGCTTATGAAAGGTGTAAAGCGTGGTGGTTCTGGTTGAGATAAGGTAAGTCCTTAAAAACCTGTTTTTTTTTTTATTTTGGTATTAATCGATTTGATTTCTATTTTCTTTCCAAAAAAGTGAGCATCACTCATATATTATAACAATTTTTTGATTTAAAATTGATATTAAATGTTCATAATGTCGGTCGGTGCAATAAGCAATATTTTTATTTCGGAATTGACGTTTTTAAGGCAACTTTAGCATCAAGTAGCCTTTTCCAAATGAAAAATTTGACAAAAATCTTAACATTTTTTAATAAATACAGCTATAATTCATTTCATAAATATAAAATTATTAAAAACTTTAAATTATTACATTACTACAGGTAAGAAGCAAACCTCTGAAATTGAAACGTGAAAATAATTCAATTGACACAGTGACCTACTGACACGTAGGTCTCGGTCAAGATTGCCAAACGTTGTACATTTCCCTTATTGAAAATAAGACAAAATGATCACCCCTTTACTCGATTTTTAGCCAATACAAACTGAATCAAATATGCGCGCTACATTGCATGTGTTGGTCTCCGCTCGGTCCGGGAGTAAAACGAACAGAAACTAACCCAAATTAATGTAACAAAATCTCTTGTATAATGTAACTCTCTTTTTTTACTTACTTTTTGTCAGTGTGGGTTAGTTTCGTCTCTTTTAAGTGACTACGTACTTACATGCAGAAAAGCCTGCGCGAATTGCAAGCCTTTCTTCACGGAAGCTTCGGCGAAATCATTTCGGTTAGCTTTGGTTAGTTTGGGTTAGCTTTGGCTAGTCTGGGTTAGCTTCGCCTCCTTTATGCTACTACGTAACTTCGTGAAGAAAAACTTGCTCGTCGCGTTTGGGTGAGTACCGTGCCTCACCAGCCAACACAAGGTTGCGCGAAGCGCAAGCTTTGTCGACATAATTTCGGTTAACTTCGGTTAGTTTGGGTTTGTTGGTAGTCAACATAATTAATCTTAATAATCGGTCTATGATTTAAAACTACCTGTATAATATAAATATCAGTTAATATGGGTTCCCACCATCAAAAAACAATTTAAAATGCGCATTTATGAAAAAATTATCAGATTTTTGGCAAATTTGATATTTGGAAAAGGCTACTTGATGCTAAAATTGTCTTAAACGCTTAATTTTTGACATAAGTTGTTATATTTGCCGTGATAAAAGTATGGCTTATTGCACCGACATTGGGAACATTTAAAATCAATTTTTTATAAAAAAATTGTTATAATATTTGAATGATCCTTCCTTTTTTGGAAAGAAAATAAGAAAACAAATTGATTATAACCAAAATAAAAAAAAAACATTTCTAAGGACTTACCTTATCTCAACCAGACCCGAAAAAGATGATATGTTACTGGTAAAAATTGCACAAAAACCGATAAACCAAGATTGTTCGTTATTACCAAGGGATTAGAGAGTTACCGAAGTCAGATCAACTTTCGTAGCCCCCAAACACCTCACACGAGATTTGTTCTGTCCAACCTGCAGGACCAAATACTTTTGCCAAAATCCCTTGGGAAATCTCAAAGTTTTTGTATTTGCCGGAGCCGCAGTTCTATACTGGTCACACGTTGAGGCGTTCCTTTGCTACTTTATTGGCAGCTGAAGGAGGAGACATTTTAAGCCTAAAAAGAGACAGAGGTTGGAAATCATCCACAGCTGCACAAGAATATGTTGATGAATCTTTTTGGAGTAAAGTAAAAACTGTAAAAATGTTACAATTCGAATCTTCGCTAAGAACAAAACAGCAAGAAGGCCGCCTTCAATTTCTGAAATGCCAGACAACTTTGTGGGGAGGGTAATGGATGTACCTTTAAGTGAAGCCCTATCATTCTCTTTTGCTGGACTAACTAAAAATCGGCAAATTTGACGATAAATCTATTCAAAATCAAGTGCTGTCTTCTCTTCCATCTAATGTTAATTTAAGAAGTTGTTCAAATTTCAATGTTCATTTTAATGTTAAATTGTGTTAATTGGTAAATAAATAACTAATTATAAAGTGTTGTATATTTTTTTAAATTGCTCTTTACACTAGGGTAAAAAAGACGTACAGAAATGGGTGCAAAAGACTTTTTCACTAGCGCATAGAAGTGCCATTTTTCGAACCAAAAATAATCTACAAATTGTTACTTTTTTGAACGATTGTATAAAACGCCCAGTCTACGTACGCATATAATACAAGATTTTATGTTCGACTGCTCTCAAATGGCAAAGAAGAAGAAGTTGATTTATCATTTATTTATCCTATGAAAATTTTGTAAGCTTCATGCTTTTACCCGGGGAAATGCACTGAAATGTCGGATTTAGTGCTTTCTGGCTATAAATATACGAAATAACGGCTTTCCATATTTCATAAGCTAAACTTCGAGACTTTCAATTAAATTTTATGGATAAAAATTATTTGTTTTTTTGGAATTTTCGGATAACCGGAACTTATGAGTATGCAGGGATACCTTTGGTTAGCCGGATGTTTCATGACGTCCAACACAATCTATAATAAATTCCTTTTCTGTGATTGACACATTCATCGGAAATTTGATAAAGTAGCTTTCTTTTGTGGACTTTTGTGATAAAAGCTGTGTTTCCGTTAACGTTACCATCAAGCAAGTACTTACATACCTCAAATTTGGGCTTGAGTTTAGCTCAAGCTAAAAAAGGCAATAAATCTTTATAAAGATTGAAACAAGACGATGAGAAGTAATTTTCAGATATATATCAGCAGACCAAAACGATTGGTGAAGAGTTTGATATCACAACTTTACAACCGAGAACCCAGAAAACATAGTTACACAAATTTTCTGTGCCGGGAACCATTAATCGGCAAACTAATAGAAATAATGTTTCAGGATCATCGCCGGAAGAATACTATCGAAGGGCTATTTATATTCCGTTTCTCTACCAAACAGTTCAGGCCATAGATGCAAAATGTATTAGTCATAAAAATACCCTTAAACCCCTCCAAAAACTTTTATGTAATAATAATAGTTGAGACATTAAATTTTGAATTCTACCCAACAGCTTTTGGAATTTTTTGAACTGGATGAGTCGGATGCTATAGGAGAAGGAGAAGGTACACTTTTGGTCCAGTTTATAAAAGATGAAACAGAAAAGCCACAACATGCGACTGAAAGCTTTGAAGATACACTAAAAAATTGTTTCCTACAATTTATGAGCTTTTGATTATAATGACAACTTTACCAGTGACCACATGTTCTTGCCTAAAATTTCTAAACAAGTACCGGTGGAATTATTCTACTGGGGACAATAGATTAAACGGCTTGGCTTTGATATACATACATCCAGATATTCCGATTCTGGAAGACGAAGATCTTGATGTCTCCAATCCCGACTTATTAATATTTTACTATAATTTATTTAAATTTATATATTAATAATAAAAATAATTTTAATTGCATTTATAATGTGGCTTTGATTTTTTATACTCATTGCTTTAAAGTTTTTTGATGGCATTATTTTTCTTTAAATGTACTGACTGTTTTTTTTGTTTATAATTTTAAACCTACTTTCAAGAACGTTACGTTTTGTGTTCTGTAGCGTATTATAGCTCTTGCCAATTTATTTTGAAAACCCCCCTAATACAAGATTCTAACTGCGCCACTGTCGCTCTTAACTCATGGAATTAAGTTAACCTGATTAAAAATATGCATTGTAGAAATGTGATGAATGAATAATTATTTTTTTAAAGAATGTTATCGTCTTATAGTACTATTGCCCAGATATAGACGACATAAGGTTAGTTAATCCGTAGTTGCAGCTTTATGACATTACATTCAGATTTCTAGAAATTTCATGCCTGTCGAAAAACCAGTGGCGTAGCTAGATCTGAATGGTCTCTGTATCAAACTATCTTAAGGGGCCGTTTTTCAATGACGGATATAGGTCCAAATTATGGGGCAGGAAAAATGCCATATCATTCCATCGACCCATGTACACTAATTCAAACGAAAACGTCTGTAATTAAAAGTTGGTGTTCAAACAAACATAATTATTGAAAACATACTCACTGTATTACTTTTTTATGCATGCGTAAAGATATGTTTCATTTATTTTAGTTTTAAAAAACTCATTTGAAAATCTTATCAATTAATATAACGGTAATAAAAACGTATAAGAAGTAATTTTAAGATGAAATGGGACTATAAAAAATTGCAATTATTTAGTTTGGGTTAGTTTGTATGTTTTAGCAACATTTAGAATAATTAACTTATTTTAAAAAAATGAAGATAATAATTATATAAAATAGAAAACAAAATTAAAGAGTAAAATGGTTTAATAAGCTTTCACTTTCTTGAAATGGTGATGAATATCAGTTTAATTTTGTTTTAATTTCTGCACAAGAGGTAAACGAATGACTAGACCTTTAAGAAAAAGTAATTCAATAAATAATTGCATTAGTTAAAGGTACATACCTTGTCGTTTATATTTTTGCTGCTTGTATCGATTAAAAAAATAACATCCTACATAACACACTAAATAAAACACGCCCGAGATGATGCCCACCGTGAGGGGTCCCATCGCTTTTATTTGAGTTTTGGAGAGCACAAGTTATTTTCACACAAAAAAGTACGATTTATATTGTAATATTATCTTATCGTGGAGTAGAAGACACACTTAAAACTTGCTGAATATATTCTAAATATATCTGCGGAAAAACAAGTTTGATTGGAGAGGTTATTTCGCCGAAAAACTAGTGCTCGTGAATGGGTAAGCTTATTTTAGGTTAGTCAGCCTTGAGAACAATATAGAAACTAAAAAATCTAAGACTAATAAAGTATAATTATTTAATATTTAAACATGCCCAGATATAAGGCTACATTTAACTCTTATCGTGGGGCAATAATTTAGAAAAACGAACATACGCTATTTTTATCATGCATTGTGAAACAGTATACTATATATTTTGTATTTTTCTGCCTTCCTTAGGCGTTGTTGCTACTAAGAACCAAATATAACGTAACAACTATTCTGAATGACCAAATTATCTGAATGAAATTCTATGGGAAAACATTCTAACTATGTAATTATTTAATATCTAAATCTCAATACTATGTATTTTTGTAATGATTTTAGCACTGATAATTTGTTTATTATCATATCATTTAAAACCAGAAAAATTTTAATTATTATTCGCTCATCAGTTTTATCTTTGGCGGCTGAACTAAAAACAATTTAACGATCGTCATGGATATAATATGCTAAAAGAAAAGATCGCACTCAAAAGTGTTTTTACTAAAAATAATTTTATATCTCGCATGTATCAAAATGTAGAACCTTGCACTTGGTGATTATTCCAAAAATAGTCACATTAATCACTAAAATCGAAATATAAAATATATCAGCACTTATGAAGCAGATCAATTATTGATCTTAGCCTTATTTCGTTTACAGACGATATTTTGTTTTTAAATAGATTCTTGAAGATAAAATTAGGTTACGCGATAAAATATTTCAAATTGAATTGACAAATGGAAGATATTCCCAGTGGATGACGTAGCTATCATAGGGCAAACCGGGGCAGTGCCCCGTAGCCCCGGCGTACGGGCCCTGCGCTCCGTTAAAAATATTGTTTTTAAGCAGCAGTCGGTAGTAAGTTCGCTTAAGTACTGTGCCTATTCAATACTACTTACTAACTAGTCATGACTGCCAATTATTGTCAATTTGAAGTTTTTTATGGCCGCTAAAAATGTTATTCCGTAATTCTCTAGAAAGAACTCCCAAAACTACACAAAGCAACTTTTGAGAAATAGCGAATCAACAATCGACTAAATGACTTAGCAAAATGCGATTTTCATTGATCGCTAGAACGAGAATAGCTCTATAAATACAAATAATATCAAGTTGTTTAAATACATTTAAGTTTTACAGGCGCTAAAAATATGAATTTAAAAAAAAGCTTTTTCTTCAGAACTAAATAATTCTGTGTAGAATCCCGGTTATATCCCAATTTATATTAAAAATAGACCTAGCAGAGTGCGGTTTTTACTAATCGATAGAACAAGAACATCTCTATAAACAGTGAAAATCATAAATTATTAATATAAACTTCAAGTTTTTTATTCGCTCTGTGCGTTAGGGTAGTGGGAGAAATGACGAACGATCGTGCGCGCGAGTCGGAGAATTTTGGAACTTTACTCGGCTACTAGCTACTATACAAATATACACGTTTAATACATCGAAAATGGTCTGGTGTCATATAAGCACTGTCGATTTTAAAGATTTTTTGGGTTCAATGGAAAGATTACATCAAATGGAACACATTAATGCAAAACAAAATTGCGGATGAAGCACTTTGACGCCAAAAATTGAAAAAGGAACTTCAGAAATGAGGTTGTTTAGTGACATTTAAATACGAAAACTCTCCCAATATGACGTTAATGATGACAATTTATTTGCAATGTTGTCAGACTTGGCTAACCTTCTTGATTTTCAAGTAAGCCAAGTCCAGGAGCATGTTTCATAAAGTAGAATAACAACTTGCACACCACGCGCTTGTTCCTTATAACCAAATAAGCTCTCATTTGTCTGTTAACTAACCCAAACTAACCAAAACTAATTCAGACTAATGCAAAGTAACCCATGCTAACCAAAACTAGTCCAGACTAACTTAAACTAACCCAAACTAACCCAGATTGACCAAAAGTAATAAAAGTTTACTTACGGTACACTGTCGACTCAATTTGTTCATTACCCAGTAAATGCCCCCTAGATCAAGTATATTTGTCATAAAATTAAATAATTTTAAAAGGCAAGCGCGCTACGCACGCTTGTCAGTAAATTAACCACAGCTAACCCAAATTAACCAACACTAACCCAAATTAGCCAGCACTAACCCAAACTAACCAAAACCAACCCAGAATAATACAAACTAACCAAGACTAACCAAAACTAACCCAGGCTAACCATAATTAACCAAATTAAAGAGACAAGCACCCGTAGCGCGCTTGTCTCTTCGCTATTCCAATCTAAGCAAAACCAACCAAACCAACCGAGCCTAACCAAAACTAACCCAAACCAACAAAAACTAACCTAAGCTAACCCAGACTAACCAAAAGAAACCCATATTAACTAAAACTAACTAACTCAAACTAATTAACCAAAGTAAAAAGGCAAGTGCGCTACGCGCGCTTTTCTCTTCGCTATACCAAAAGAAGCAAATCCAACCCAGGCTGATCAAAACCAACCCATACTAACCAAAGCTAACCCAAACTAACCAAAACTAACTCTAATTAACCAGAGTAAAGAGACAAACACACCACGCACGCTTGTCTATTCCCTATCCCAAACTAAGCAAAACCAACCCAGACTAACCAAAACTAACACATACTAACCAAAACTAACCCGAACTAACCAAAACTAACGCAAGCTAACCCAGACTAACCAAAACTAACCCAGACTAACCCTAATTAACCAAAATAAAAAGAATAGCGCGCTACGCGACCTTTTTCTTCGCTATCATAAACTAAGCAAAACCAACCCAGACTAACCAAAACTAACCAAAACTAACTCTAATTAACGTATTCCAGATTAAGCAAAAAAAATCTAAACTAACTTTAATTAGCCAAAGAAGCGCATGGAGGCGAGCGCGCTACGCGCTTGACCACCCCCGTCAATCACAAAATCAAAATTAATTCAAAGTAACAAAACAAACGCACTACGCGTGATACTCTCTTAAACTAATCCAAATGATCTTTTAAATTTGTATCTATTTTAATAAACTAAATGGATTAGTTTATATGACTTATTATTAAAAGTGACCGCCTTCTAGCGTAACATCTAATTCTAGTAAATCATATATTCGAATTATTGTTATTTTATTAAACAAAGCCATTAATAATCATTATTTATAAGAAGTTTTCATCCTACAGTACTTTTCAAACATATTCAGCACGAGGCTGTTTTATTTTAGAACCAAATAGAAATTACACTTGGCAACATCTACCCATACAACAGCCAGCTGAGCCGTGCTAATCCAACCTATATAATAATGTTTTAACAAATAGTCATGTTGACTTTTATCTCATAAATATTATATTATGATTTTAAAGTGCAAAAAACAGTTTTATTTCCAATTTGTATGAAAAGAAGCTTTATATTATGTTATTATTAACCTTCTGCGATCATACCTTAGGACAAAGTGTACTGAAATTGTGTTTATTAGGAAAAAATGTATGTTAAATTTTAATTTTAATTTTCAATTTATTTTGAGAAAATGTGCTTCATCCGCAAATTTTTTTGCGTTAATGTGTCCCATTTGATGTAATCTTTCCATAGAACCCAAAAAATGCTTCAAAATCGACGGTGCTCATATGACACCAGAACCAACAAAGGTAAGTATCATAACCTGTGTGATATATTTTCGAAGCCGGTTCTTATGATTAGTGCAATGGACAGCACTAATAATCCCGAAAAATATATTTAATAACTTAATTTCAGTTTGTTTAATAATTTCCAGATTGAAAAAATAAATTATTCTAAATCGTCTTCATTCATTCTAAAGTAATTTCAGGAAAACTTCATGAATCGAATTTTTAATCGTATCAATTTCACAATGCTATTTTTATTATTATGATATTCTCATGTTTACGCTTTTATAACCTACAAAGTTTTAGTATTATGCTGAATACAATAAATATTCTCATATGACAACGTATTATCTGCAGAACTAATTATATTGCACTAAAATCTACAATTTTTCTTGAATTTTAAATCGCTTCTGATGTACTTGACGTGTTTCTAAGAAATTCGCCACATTTTGTACCACTAGATGTCGCGTCGTGTAACGCACATAGCGAATAGCCGCTAAAAATGTAATTTTGTAATTCTCTATAATATCGCGATAATTTTCAAATTCAGGAGCTCACAAAACTTAGACGAAGCGCTAAAAAACTGGGTATTTTAGAAAGTGTCTTCTTTCGTACGAGATAGTGTTCAAATAAACGAAAACATTCCCTTCTGAAAAAATCGATCTGCAGCCTTTCGAAAAGTAGCGTATCAAAACTCGACTAAATAACCTAGCAAAATGCGGTTTTCATTAATCGATAGTACGAGAACAACCCTATAAATCCAGATAGTTTCAAGTGGTTAAAATCCATTACAGTTTTTATAGCTGCTAAAAAATATTACATTTCATATCTATAAATAGTGAGAATCTCAAGATATTAATAAACATGAAAATGGAGGACTGTAGACTTGTTTCCTTGAGCTTTGCTCGATAATCTTCCACTCTTTTAATTTTCATGCCATTTGGCGATAATTTGATTGCTGGTGTATAGTTAAGTTGTCGGTACCCTGACGAGCTATGGGTGGATTCTTTTCGTAGTCCACCGAGGATGCGAAACAACATTCCTCTACACTAAGCATGCTTTTAAGATTTTAATCTTTTATGGATCTCGTCGTTGGTGTGTTTCCTTTAAAACTAAAGGACCACCGCAGTCGTCTTCAAAATGAAGGACTGTAGACTTGTTTCCTTTCCTATTGCTCGATAATGTTCTATTCTATTAATAAACATTTCAAATTTTTAAGGCCGATAAATATCAAATTTTGTTAAAAAAAATATCTTGATATCTAAGTGATTCTCTGGAGAACCGCAATTATTTTCAAATTCCGGAACTCCCAAAACCAAGATATAACACTAAAAATATAACATTTTAAAGAATTTTTTGTTTCAAATTAGATAGTGTTCAAATAAATAAAAACATTCCCAGCAAAAAATTTCGATTTGCAGACTTTTGAAAAACAGCGAATCGAAACTCTACTAAGTGACCTAGCAAAATGCGGTTTTCATTGATCTATAGAACGAGAACAGCTCTATAAATAAAGATAATTTCAAGCTGGTAAAATACATTAAGCAAACATTAAGCACGTGATTTCTGATCAAATAAGCACAAAATAGAAACAATAACGCCAAGAATAGAAAGCGACAATGTAACTCATTCATGGGATAATATAATGAATATAATAAGAGACAGGGCTCAGAATACTTTAGGTTTCGAATCTAAGAGCAAAAAACAAAAATGGATGACTGATAAAATCCTATTACTTATGGATCAACGCCGAAAATACAAAAGTGATAAGAACAATGAGTCGCAAAGAACGATAAGGTCAAAGATCAGAATTGCTAAAAATGAATGGCTTAAAAACTAATGTGATGAGCTAGAGGAGCTGAATAGAAAACATGATCGTCTCGCACTCCACAAAAAATTAAAGGAGACCGGAACTCTGATATACTGGTCGATCAAGATGGTAAGATTATTTTGGAAAATAACGACAAAATGAAGATGTGGGAGAGGCACATAAAAACACTTTTTAATTCCGAGAGAACACAGGAAACGACAAACAGTGTTGGCCTATTGGCGAGGCCTTCTATCACCAGAGGGGAAATAGAATACACCATACACAATGCTAAGAATAATAAGGCAGCGGGCCCAGATAAAATCCCTTCCGAACTGCTTAAACTTATGGACGAGCGAGGTATTTGACGCTTTGCATGGACTATTCAATAAGATTTACGATACTGACAACTATCCTGAACAATGGCTGTCTTCAGTTTTCATACCCTTAACAAAGAAAAACAACACAAGAACATGTGAAGATCATAGGCTTATTAGCCTTATGAGCCATGCTCTCAAAATATTTCTAAAGATAATCCATAGAAAAATGTTTAGGAAGTGTGAGAGAGTCGTGAGCGAGTCATAATTCGGTTCCAGACAGGGGCTCGGTACAAGAGAGGCGATAGTTGCAACGCAAGTTCTGATCCAAAATTGATATGACCAGCGTAAAGATGTATGCCTGTACTTTATAGACTAGGAAAAATCATTTGATAAAGTTCAACATCATAAACTAGTAGCCTAGCTTAAAAAACTAGATCTGGATGAAAAAGATATCAGATGCATACAAAATCTGTACTGGCACCAAAATACAAAAGTAAGGGTCGGAAATGAAGTAACAAGAGCGCTCCAAATTCAAAAAGGAGTGAAACAGGGATGCGTTCTTTCTCCGCTTTTATTTAACCTTTATTCGGAGGCTATCTTTCAAGAAGCACTCAAGGATGCAGAGATTAGGATCAGAGTTAATGGTGCGTGGATCAATAATATTCGGTATGCTGATGACATAGTTCTCATTGCGCATAGCATGGATAAATTACAACTCCTTAGCATAGTGGGCCAACATAGTAAAGCCATGGGTTTAAATGTAAACACCAAGAAAACTAAGTTTATGGTAGTAACATGGGATGAAAACGCTTTTTGCAACTCTGGGCTGACTCTTGATGGAAAATCAAGTGAACGTGTGGAATGTATTAAATACCTTGGAACATGGCTATCTAAAAACTGGATATCAGACAAAGAGATAAAATGCGTTGTAGAAAAGGCTCGCGCAGCATTTACAAAACTGAAAAGGATATTCACGTGTACCGACTCTAATCTGGAGCGAGCTTAGGTTGAGATTCGTAGACTCCTACATCTGGCCAGTTCTTCTCTATGGAGCTGAGGGTTGAACTCTCAAGACAAATTAGAAACATTTGAAGCATAGATGTATCGCAGAATTCTCATGATCCCATGGAAGGCTAAAGTAAGAAACGAAGAAGTTTTAACAATGATAAACAAAGACCGTCAACTCCTTGAGACTATCAAAAAGAGAAAAACAGCTTACTTCGGTCATATTATGCGCAATGAAAAAATACAACTTCTTACTAATTATCTAAGGAAAGATCGAGGGCAGAAGGAGAATTGGGAGAAAGAAGATGTCATGGCTTCGAAATATAAGACAATGGACAGGTTTACATAACATACAATGGAGATCACGAAGAAGAAAATACATTTAAATTTTTATAGCAGCTATAAAATATTAATTTTGAAAAAAAATTGTTTTATCTTCAGAACTAAATAATTCTCTGGAGAATCTGAGTTAGATCATGATTTATATTAAAAATAGACCAAGAGACCTAGCAAAGCACGGTTTTCACTAATGGATAGAACAAGAACATCTCTATAAATAGTGAAAATCTCAAGTTATTAATATACATATCAAATTTTTTATGGCCGATGAAAAGCGAATTAAAAAAAATTATCTTGACAACTAAAGGACTCTCTGGAGAACCGCAATCATTTTGAAAATTAGAAACTCCCAAAACCAACATATAACACTAAAAAATAGAGATTTTTTCTTGCATACTACATACTGTTCAAATAAATGAATCGTTCCCGTCAAAAAAAAAATCGATTTTCAGACTTTCGAAAAATAGCGTATCAAACCAAGAGATCTAGCAAAATGCACGGTTTTTATTAATCGATAGAACAAGAACAGCTCTATAAGTACCGAAAATTTCAAATTTCTAAAATAAGTTTAAATTCTATGGCTGTTAAGAGATTACTGGTGGGTGAATCTGGCCGCTAAAAGGACCCACATAAGCCTGATAGTGATGTTTAGTTAGTGAGTGAGAGTGTTACTATTAAGAGTGCACGATGAGCTCGCGAGAATATTACACTAAAAGCGGCTAGACTTTAAACTTTTGTATTGTAAATTTGGTAATAAATATCAGTATTGATTGATGGCTTATGTAAGGGGCACCTTAGCAAAAGTTGTGGTACTGCCTTGAAAGAGATCCCAACTAGTAAAGATGTCACAATTAAAAATTTTCAAAATTCAAAAAATATTTTTTTTTTCATTAAGGAAACTTGGCAAATAGAAAAAAAATGCACGATTTAAAAGATATTTAGCTCAATCGCACGTTAGGAAATTCCCTGGTCTTTAAAACCTATAGTATATACTATTTTTCTAAATTATTGAAAATAATTGCTGTTATATTTCCAAAACTGTGGACGTTGACTACAGCCAAAGTGGTTTGAAATCCTAAAATTGTTGCGTTATTATTTAGTTTTTAATAGTTAACTTATTTCTTTTAAGTGTCTACAAAACTTGAAAATGAAATTATGTACCCAAGTGTCAGGCAGCTCTCCCACCAGGTCGACCGGTTGCATGAAACCGATTGTGCGCAACTGGTTTCATGAAACTAATCGCGTAGACATTCGCACACCGAGTCAATGTTTATTCAGTTGTGATAGCAATGTCGCCGTCGTGCATTTAAGAAGCCGAAAACGAATGAAATTTTGGGTGCACCCATACATTGTCAATAATTATGGTCGAAGAGCTTTTGTAGTACCAAAAGAGTTACAAGGTGATCCTCAAAAGTTTCATGCGTTCTACCGCATGACACCTTCTCCCAAGCAGTGTATTATCTCTTTCGGAACAACTATCTAATTTATAGTTATTCAAACAGGGCTACTTTTCCACCTCTTGTACGAACTGAATATTTTTAAACTGTTCATTTTTATGTAAACAAAAATCTCTGTCGCTCACACTAGACGACTGAAAACCAAGCCGCGACCAGCAGAACTGATCGCATGCAATTTCAGTTGCGTGGTTGCATGCGATCCTGATCGCAGTCGCGGCAGTGGAAGACAGTCTGTGTATTTAAATACAAAAGTCGTACGCGGGAAAAATCGCAAGTTTCGTACGATCGGTTTCATGCAACCGGTCGACCCGGTGGGAGACCTGCCTCACTGTGCACAGTATTTTAAACTGAACCTTAGCACTGAATGGTAAAGTTATAATACTGAACTAAAATATACACAATTAGATTACGCATATATTTCTGTTCATGGAAAATTAGTACGTTTGTTCAAACATGAAATTTCAAATAATTATGAATCCTGGATTTAGAAATTAAATTAAATATAAAGCGTTCACTCGCTAGGAAAATTAAACATTAATTTATATTCTAAATTGGGAAGATACATGTTACAGAACTCTTTTATTTCAAATATGAACTGAATATTTAAAAAAATAATTTCTTCAATTCACACATCTGTAATTTAAAAATATTTTATTATAATTATAGTAAATATTAACTTTTATTTCCTGTTCAGACTTAAAAACAGAACTATACCATATTTTTTGCAGTATATAATAAATATATGCGAAATAATATTGAAACAGGCAGGTATGCGAATTAACAAAGAAAAGTTCTAAAATAATAAAATTCACCGACAAAATTGGAATACACTCAGTATTATAAACCTTTAAAAACGCACTTCTTACATGCAAACCCCGAGGAGCAGGTAAAGAGAGGGTCCAGCCAAGCGCTGGAAATAGCGGCACACTTATTTGCGCCTCTTTTTAATAAATTTTTCTAATCTGTGAGATAGGAATTTTAATGGTCCCTTGTCGCACCCAGACATCAAATGGTGATTTTCGCCTATAAAAACGCCGCAGCAGAACGATCTTTTCGAAAAGCTTGAGAATGGATCCACCGTAAAAGAAATCCACTTGCTTTGCGAAAAACTTGAGACTGGATTCACCGTAAAAGAAATCCACTCAGTTTGCGAAAAGCTTGAGACTGATATCACCGTAAGAGAAATCCACTAACTTTGTTAAAAGCTTCCACCTTAAGATTTCCACCTATTTTCAATTTCTCTCATTTTGGCTAGGGACTGATCCGATCCCACACGTCAAAACTCTTATTCAAATTTTCACATATTCTGACATCCAACTAGAGTCAAGTTTCTCACACAGCTTATATAATTTTGCAATCATAAAAGAAATGGGGCTTATCCGTAATTTTCCGGAGCCAAATGAAATTAAGAACAAATTATAAATCCTCAGCCATAGGCGGAACTCGCAGGGGAGTCGAGATGAATGAAATAGGTACAGAGTGGCCCGTTTAAGAGGGGCCTATACCTTAACTCGAAAACTACGGGGGTTGGAAAAAAAAATTATTACAAAAGTTATTCCTAGTAAAATGATCTTTATTTTTTTAGTATTGTTTTAATCGTGACTTTTTTATATACAGGATGGTCAAAGAAAGTTACACTTTTTTAAATGACACACCCTATATTTTATGTAATTTGTCGATTCTGCTTTAAATTCTAAGCATATTTGATGTATGATGTTATACCTCTAGAGCTAGTAGTTTCACAGCTATAAACAGTTGAAAATCGGTACTTTGACTACTTTTCACCTTGGTAGCAAGAAG
>MU192888.1:6686-26729 GCA_016904865.1 Pissodes strobi | reverse complement strand
ATATGCAATGTGATGGTTCACACTACACCCAGAGCAAAGTCAGGAATATCCCAATTCCTGGTCGGAGACATGTCTTGAATCGCATCAAGCTCAATGCTCCATGTTCACAATGAAAACACCACGACAAGAGCGAGACTTCTGAAAGGTCGTCCTGGGGGAGGATTTTCAGAAGTCTCACTCTTGTTTTGGAGTTTTCATTGTGGACATGGAGTATTGAGCTTGATGTGATTCAAGACATGTCTCCAACCAGGAATTGGGATATTCCTGACTTTGCTCTGGGTGAAAATAAGGAATGAATCCAAAAGAAAGTTTTTAGTTTATACACGTAATTTACAAGCTAAATAGGTACTGCTAACGTATGTACTTAACCGGGGCTCTGTAAGGCGGAGGCTTCCTAAATACACTTAGGGTTTGATTTGAACATTAATTATAAAGACAATCAATCGGAAAGTGTCCAAAGAATGTGGATTGAGACGCCCGCGCCGACTCGTATTTCGACTATTTCCGGCACCCTTACAGCTTATTTTTGAAAAAAATTCTGTGAAAGCAAGGATTACACCGTATCTCTGATATCACTTGTTTTGTTTTGCAATGAATTTTAATAAAAAAAGGATGGTACCAAGGCATGGCAAATCTATAGCAGTGAGCAAACTTTTGTGATTTATGCGCTCTGCGAAGGGTTGATTGGCAGTCGGTTTTGCGGCCTTCCAACACACATATCAAATTTCAGTTCCATTTTTCCACTTAAATGGGTGGTAAATAAGCAAAAGCAGCCTTGAGTTACAAAATGAATAGAAGTCTCCCCAGAAATCTTAGAAAGTTCGCTTCCAGTGTTTTTATGATTTTAAATTATAAGAGAATCTATAGACAGGTTATTAGGATGGCAAAAGAAAGGTATTACGAAAGCAGAATGAAGGAAACTCGAAATAGGATGAGGGAAGGCTGGAGAGGCAAATCGGGTTCTTTATCTGAACTGACACATCTAGATTCGGATATGTCTCATTGCCCAGGTCGTAATGATTGATTTGAATCATCTAAACAACCCTTCGTCATTCCATTCTGAGATATTTTGCATACACCATACCATAGATGAATATAGCTAATTGCGTTAGCTATATTCATCTATTACCATACTCGCAAGTTGCAAAATACATTTAGGGACATTAAAAATAAAAAATGTGCTGCGGGAGTGGATCAGATATCATTGAGGGTGTTTGAGAATTTGCCGGAAAATGCTCTCACTGTTGCCTTAAATTATTTCTCTGATTCCGGTGTGTTTCTCCATTGCTTGAAGACAAGTCTTGTTAGGCCATTCTTTAAGGGTTGCTCTTCTTGTCACTCTGACCAAAATAATAGAGATGGCGTCTTTTATTTCAAAACGTAACTTTTTGAAAAGTAATCGGTTTGGAATCCAGGACTCAAAGGAAACTAATGAAATATTAGGCTTCCTATAGAAAGGCTTAGGCAGCTGTATTCTGCGATATCTCAAAGGCATTTGATTGCGTCAATCGTAGGATTGCGCGTATATCTGATATAAACAAATCAAGCAAGTTCTTGTCCCTCAATATTAGTAAACCTAACCTACTAATATTTAAGTCTGTTACTGATAACTTAAGACCGGAAATTAATATATTGGAAAATCCATCACTGGTTAGGTTTCTGGGCCTGCATATCGATACACAGTCCAAGTTTTATGATCATACAACCCAAGAACGTTAAGTTTAACATTCTTGGGTACTGCTAACGCACTCTACCAACTCAAAATAGCCCTCTATATATGTTCATATATACCTACCTTTTTGTATTAGATGTTATACAATACCAATGTGTAGTGTAGAGAGAATCACGAGTACTTAATTTGTTTTGCAATAGTGCAAAAAAGTTTGCGGTGTCCCTGCTTTAATATATATTAAATTTTAATGCAAGTTCCGTAGTATAAGCGAATTCCAATAAAAATACATTTAGGCGTCATTTTTAATAAAGTTAACTGCGAAGGGCTGTTTAGTATTTCGAGCGGGCGCGCTATTCTGCAAGGAATTTCAATTAAATTGCTTCATTCCAGATTTGTCGCGCTGAGAAAACCGGAAAATTAAAAAGGAATAAAGTCCCGATCCTGTTTCATCGTTAAAATTCAATGCATTTTGTGATTCTAGGCAGCCAACTAAAGTACTGCCGAACGGAAAAGTGAACGGTTCGTGACGATTTAATTAACTGAGATTAAATACGAATTGTATTTCATTCCGACTGGCTGGAATTGTGTTGTATTATAATGTTTATTTAAAACATCGTTCTTGCTAAGATTTTTCATACTTTTCGCTGTGCTTGTTGATGTTTTTAAAAAGAAGGAAGGACTCTGTCGTTTGGACACTATATAAGTAAATGTCCATAGACTTGGCCTGCAGCGAATGAAGGAAAATGTCCCTTATTAAACCTTCTTCTTTGTAAAAGCTAGCTATGAAAAACACACGGAAAACCAGGCTTCAAAACGAGATGAGATTTGATCTATTTTGAAAAATTAGCCCACCGGCACCGTTTTCTTTCAAAAATATGTTTTTAAATGACATGAAAAGTTAATAGGGCGTAGAAGGGTGCGCATTCCTAAGACAGGTTTTAATCCTTATATTGCATGACATTCATACGTGCATACGTACGCACAAACTCGCGTCAAATGTCTGCGGGAGACGTAGATATTTGTCCTTTTTTAAAAATTTAATCTGCAATATTATCCCGCTGAAATAATCCTAGCAGACCGAAAAGAAAGATCACGAAAGCTTTTAAACCGCCGACGTCCGAATTGTTCCACATATTATATGTTTACCATGACATCGGATTGCTATTATGCTTATATATAAACTTGTGATTGATTGTTTTATTGAAGTGAAAACTTTTTCTTGGGTAGTTAATAAGAATGAGCTGTTGGACAAGATACTAACAGAACAGAAAAGAACAGACCAGAACCGAAAAAATGGGTAACATACGAATCATAACTGGCAGGCAATGGATGAGAGTAAAAAAGCAGATAAGAGTGAAAAGAAAGAAGACACCTATGTTGAGGAGTGGATAATTACCGGTGGTTGAGAAAGAAGAAGAAGACCTTTAATAGAAATGATCTAATAAATTAAAATCCTTTTTATATAAAATTCTCATATAATATCTGCTACCAGCAATGTAATTTCGAAATTACTACCATTTTCTACATAGACGGTCAGTCAATCACTTGGAAAAAAGTGTTGGAAAGCTAACTATTTTTCGACTGGTTCACTGGATGTTAAATAGAGGTAGTCTAGGTTTGCACGGTCCATCGACCTCTGCTCGAGTCAGGAAGTCGAAAAAACGGGAAATTTTCGGGCTTTTTTCAACTTTTCCCCTGTAGCTTAAAAACAGTGGGTTCTAGCGAATATTTAATTCTTACTAGCATTAGAGAACATTAAATTCTGCGACGATTGAGTGTACCATTCATTCTATTCGGTTCAGTAGTATGGCTGAAATCGATGGGCGAAAAACGTATCCTGATTTTCGGCAGCTGCAGCAACTTCGGCATCCCGTAGAGGACTTGCAGAGCAGGACCCGTTGTTTAGTATTTCTGCAGGTGCTGGCTGGTTCATGATGGATATGGTAGTAGGCCGTACTTTGTTCTTTTCCATTCTCACTCCAGAGGATCTTTGGCGTGTCCCAACCACAACTGGACCTGGTAGTATATCCAGAGAGCATGTTGACGAGCGGCAGTTTGAATGGGGTAAGAGATGCCCATCATGTTCGTTTTGGCTCTTATTTTGGCAAACAGGTCTTACCTTACGTCGTCCAATGAGCCATAAATGGCTATAAGGACTTTTTGTCCAACAGCGTCTATCTCGTCATCACAAGCATTGTTGTTTTTGAAGAAAAGCGCAGCGTGCATCATGCAAATCCTTGTTTCTTTCCATAGTTTTTGCAAACTTTCCCTGAAGGGATAATGATGACCTCGTATCACACCCACCCACCAGTATCCGAGTATTTGAGTGTTTGGGAAAGTACAAAGTGTTTTGTTTTGCACGCTTCTCAGACTTCAATAGTGCAACCTTTGAGGTAGAAGGTGCTAACGCTCTGAGTAAAACCATGAGCTTAGTGTCCTCTCCAACAATCATCACAGATGGAGAATTCAGTGATCAGTCAATAGCAGTCGTAACAATAAGCTTGTCAGCATCTTCCTCTACTACTTTACAACAATCTCATCATCATCCAGCTTTCTATGGAGCATGCTCATCATACGTTTCTTGTTACTGTCGTGGAAAAAGATTCTTACCGTAAATAAAACACTGTTCATCCATCTTCTATAGATCGAGATCGTATATCTGTCATCACCGAAACACAACATAACAACGAATCCCTACCATAATGTAACAAAACATTGCAAATACGAGAAAATGGCCTGGTAACTGATCGTTCTCGCTTGACTGTACACAAATGAGCCTTAAATAGCCGAGCGTAGACAGCTTTGAGCGTTACATGCGTAGACACCTCAGCCTTATGTGTATTGAACGAGCCTAAACAAATTTCCACTGCAATAATGCTATTTAAGTAATATAAACCTTTCTTTTTTACAAAGCAATAGCCATGGTATTTTCCATAATTTTTTAAAAACTGTTCGGAAAATTTTGGAGCAATTCGGACGCGTCCGAAAATACTCTCTAGTTTTCCCGGCGTTTTATTTCACGCTAACACGAAACTCGTTTTCTTTCATTTGTTTAGGGGAAAACTAAGGCAAACGGAACGATAGGGGGTGGAAAATAAAAGTTCTGGAAAGAAAACAAGTGGCTTTTATTCAAAGAGGTAAGAAAGGCTTTATTGTATGGTAATTAGGCCACGAGGCTATCGTGTTATACCAGTTTGTTATGTTATTGTCTTTGTTTAAATGGTATAACGTTGAAAATCGTTGTGTTTCATTGCTAACAAATTTTCACGTGTTAAGTAGATGCCATATGTAATGATAATTAGTCTTGTAACAGTTCGATTTTGGCCACTGTAAAATATTTTTAAATTTCATTTTATACGCTGCATTTAGCAAAAAAATGCTGTATTTTGCGGTAGGAATTATTGAAATGAGGTCAATACTCTTCGGTTAATTAATTCTGAATTTATTGATTCGATTTGCTGTCAATAAGCTTAAAATTACCGCATTTATTAATGTAAATTAATTTTATTCTAAATATAGGTTAACGATATATTTGTATTAGCTTTTATAACACTGTTGTGGTTTTGAGTAACTATTTTGATAATCCTTTTCTCTTATGTAACCCTCAGGCACTTTGTGACTATATTTATTTTAGTTGATTAGCAAACCACAGATCGCTTAGGTTTGATCAAGTCACTTAAATAGGATATTATGTGATTAGTGTAACTTATCTTGATTTATATTACATTACCGTAGAACAGCCAGCAAACCGTTCTATATTTTTAAGAATTGTGTTAATAAAACCTGTTTTTAGGTTTCATAGATTTGTAAAATTCATATTTTATTTTCGATTTAAATATTTCATAACTTTTTGGTACCGCTGCCTGGCTTGGAATCTCATATTTGTCTTTCGACGCGACCGGTTGTAACTTTTCTAATATTCTGTTGCCAGTATTGGGTAGTAGGAGTGGGCTATTTCCCATGATTGCTGCTGTCGATTTTTATTTTAAAAATTTTATCACTTCGTTTGGGTACATTTTCTAGTATTTCTTGAACAATTTACTTTCAGCGCATCAATTATGGCTCTCGCCATCGTTTTGCCATCATAATAAACGAGAATTATCGTTTATTACCTTAGAATTATTCCTTGGATCGAATGACTTGACATGCTTCAGTCCATCACTTCTTGCTGATTTGACGTAGTTTGTAATCTCGTGGAAGGAGAAAGGCAAATTGACTGAAACGAATAGAGAGTCCTTCTAAGAATACCCTTCAAGGAGAAAAGAAGGTTTGTTATAACGCAGTCATAGAGCCTCAACATTTAGTATTGTGATATAATACCACCCTTTCTTTGGGGATATATTGTGTTGGTTTCTGTTTGTGTTTTGACACAACCGATTTGTCGGGATTTAACTTCTGCACTAGGTAGCATTTTCTCTGGAATTAATTTTTTCCCTATTGACGACGCCATGACGCTAATGGTCTTTTTCCTTATTTCTAGAGGCTTTCCAAGTTCGTCGTATAAGACCGAGACCGTCGACTTGCTAGAGCAACCCTCACACATGAGCGAGGTAATTATTGCTACAGTTTTTTTTTTCTAAATTAACGATTTAATTGCCTTATCTGTGTTAAGCTTTTTTTTGTACATTGTCCACCATTTGCATTCCATGGGTTATCCTATCTACTCCATTTTAGCAAATCTGAATTTTTATTCTAATGTGACTTTAGTTTTGATCATATGGGAAAGTTTATATTTTCTTTTAGGGGTGATTCATACCTCTTTTTCATATTGAAGTTGTCTGTACCTTAGTATTTCTTTAATTTGCTGATGGTCATTGAAAGTCCATTGATAATTTTTGGGGGGAATTTGTTTTATAAAAAAATATATTTATACAAGAGGGGCTATAGTTTTTTTCATTAAAGTAAGGGGGCCTTTGTCTAAGCGTATTGGGTTATTGCAGGGTTCAATTACCGGGCTACCAGTCCTATTAGCGGGCTACCGGTTTTATTCACCGATCTCCTGGAGATCGGTGGTTCTATTACGTGGCTACAAGCCCTAACTTCGTGCCATTTACATCAGCAGGTCACAAATCATATCTCCGGGCTACACGACAGCCGATTCTATCGCAGGGCTACAAGCCTTAACACCGGGCTATCGTGTCCTCAGCTAGTTTCTTCATCGGGGCCATCGAGGGCCAGAGCAGTACCAACAGGTGCCCGGCGCCTCCACCAGAGTTCGACGGATCTAAAACTGGATTTATAGATTGACATAACATAAGCATAGCATAAGCATAAGAAGTTCAAATTCAAATTTGAGTCAGGCAATTTATAGATCGACATAACATAAGCTTGACATAAGAAGTTGACCAACTTTCAACTTCTTATGCTATGTGCTTATGTTCGACCAATGAAAACACCGAGTTATAATTGTATTTACCTTTTGAGAAAATGGCATATGCGATAATCAATAAAGTTTGGTGTTTTGGTGCTTTTTGTATGCATTTTGTTTTCGAAAATGCTAAGAATTTATAAATTAATATTCATAAGGCTATAATATATACTTTTTTTAAAAGTTTATACATAATTATGACATTATGTTAGTATTTTCGCTTCACAGCTCAGGCGCAATATAACACAAGCCCATTTATTGTAATGTGCTTATGCTATGCTATGTTTATTTATTCATTTATTTTTCTGTCGGACATATAATCGCTCTTATTCGTTTAATATAAATCAAGCATTGACCGCCAAGTTCTAAGATAGCTCTTATTAATTTTATTTATAATTTATTCATTTGTTTATCTGACCGATTAATATACCTAATCGCTATTCATTTTCTTTTTTCTAATAAAAATCAAGCATTGACCGTCGAGCTATAAGATAGTTTTCAATAATTTTATTCTTATTTTATTAATTTATCTGGTCGATTGATATAATTATTGGGGTTATTTATCAATACATATTATTATTGCTACATTTATAATTGGTGCAGCTATCAGCGCACGCATACATATATGTAATTAGCTTAGGTAAACTCAAAGTGATCACTTCGGATTATAGTGTTTAGCGCATTTAGTTGTAAGGCATACAGTACCGAGTGTTAACAACAGAATTAGTCTCCGTACTATCACCATATTGTACCAATTTATTAGTTAATATAATAGTCATTTGACATTATTTTGCCTTTAACTTGCACATTTTACTGTAGTATTGTTGCGGTGTTTAAAAAAAAAACTTAGTAGCAAATAGATTGTTCTTTAAATTATAGATTGTGTTTTCTTGTTAAGTTAAGATTGAGTTCCTTTGATTAAATATGCGTGCCTAGCCACCCTGCACAACACCAGCGGAGCTTTTTCAGTTTAGTTGGGAAAAACTGGTGGCGCTCTATGACCCCACTACATATTCTCTTCAATCTGAAAACAGGGGAAAGACCCATCTTTGAATACAGGGATCCTAAGTGCACTGATTGGGCTGGTTTTAGTCTTACCCTTCAGGAACAGATGTGGACCTCTATTGCAAAGATATCAAATCGTGATGAGATTGAGCTGGCTTCGGAGCAACTGAGGACAGCCATAAATACGGCTTATCATGAAAACTGTCCAGTCAAGACTAAAAGAGACAACAGAGGAACCACTTGGTGGAACAACTCCCTTGACAAACAAAGGAAGGAGGTTCGTAAACTCTTTAATAGAGCCAAAGAGACCGGCACATGGGATCAATACAGAACTGCTCTAACGAACTACAACAAAGCCATGAGAGAGGCAAAAAAGAATTCATGGGAAACCTTCTGCCAGGGCATAACAGATGCACCTGGCAGTGCAAGGATCCATAGAATCCTCTCTAGAGAACCCGTTCAGGAGTTAGGATCGCTAAAACGACCTGACGGATCCTTTACGGAATCTGGCATGGAGACGTTGGAGCTTCTGGCTAGGACTCATTTCCCGGGATGTCGGATTTTGCATAATGATGAGGAGGAGCCTGTTTGGAACCGATCAAATCGGCCAAAAGCGGGTGATTGGATTGTACCCAAGAAGATCATTAATGCATCAACAATTAAAAGTGCTATTCTATCGTTTCAGCCTTTTAGATCACCTGGTGAGGACGGAATATTTCCAGCACTGCTGCAGAACGGTCTGGAAGTATTAAAACCGTTCTTAATCAAACTTTTTAGAGCCAGCCTAGCGAGTAATTGTATACCTAGCAGCTGGACTAAATTCAGAGTGGTGTACATCCCAAAAATGGGACGTAGGGAATCAACACCTAACTCATGGAGACCTATAAGTCTGACCTCCTTTCTGTTGAAATGCATGGAAAAGATACTCGACGTGCACATCAGAACGGGTGCACTTGGTGAGTATCCACTGAATGCTCACCAATATGCGTATCAGACCGGCAAATCTACAGAACTAGCACTAAACAACCTTGTCGGGAACATAACACAAGCGTTAGAAAGTAAGACTATCGCGATGGGTGTGTTCTTAGACATCGAAGGAGCATTCAATAATGCATTACCAAACTCCTTATACGCAGCATTAGCTGAAAGAGGGGTTGAACAACAAATAAGGAACTGGATCGGAAGTATGTTAAACTGCAGAGTGGGCACAACAATCCTACAGGGGGAGAGCTACAGATTCAGGGCTGTTAGGGGATGTCCGCAGGGCGGGGTTTTGTCGCCCCTTTTCTATGGTCTCTCCTGATGGATGGTCTGCGGGCGGTCCTCTCGCTGTGGGATGTGGAGGTGCAGGCATATGCGGATGATCTAGTAATACTGATAAGAAGCAACTTGCAAAGAACTATTTCAGAGGATCTGCAAGAGGTGCTGACCGTGGTCTATGACTGGTGTGAAAGGGAACAACTATCTGTGAACCCACACAAAACAGTTATAGTACCATTCACAAGGAAGAAAAGGCTGGAAGACCTAAGACCACCTTCACTCAAAGGGGAAACTATCCCATTTGCGAATACAGTTAAGTATCTGGGAATTACCTTAGACAAAACACTTAACTGGAATGCGCATCTGGATAAAATTGCCGCAAAGGCGAAACTGTCATTATGGACCTGCAGACGCATTTGCGGCAAAACATGGGGCATAGATCCCAAACAAATGCACTGACTCTATATCGCGGTCATAAGACCAATGATAACATATGGGGCAGTAGCTTGGTACTCTAAGAGCTTACAGAGCTCCGCGAGAATGAAATTATCTACCTTACAAAGACAAGCGTGTCTGGCAATTAGTGCCGCTTTCGGCACTACACTCACGGTAGCGCTTGAGTGTCTTCTAAATCTGCCACCTCTTCAAATAGTACTGGAGAAGGTGGCTAGATGGGCGACGTATAGATTGACACAGGCGGTGATCAACAATACTCAGGCGATCATCATGGTGCCCAACAGGCTGGAAAATGCCAATGAGCAGGACAGTGTGTTGGGTCTACCATCAGATGTTATGCCTACCAAAACCACCTATTACCTTGCCTATGACATCCTCCTACCAGAGAGGAACGAATGGGCGAAGGACTCTGAAAATCTGAGAAGAACAGAGAATAGTTGGTTCACTGACGGCTCCAAGACCAATGATGGTACGGGAGCCGCTGCATGGAATAAAAATGGTAAGGTTGAGCTTAAATGTTCCCTAGGCAAACATGCAACCGTTTTTCAGGCTGAAGTTAAGGCCATTGATATGACTGCATAGTGGCTCATCGATAGAAACTGGAAAGGCAAGACAATCAAAATTTTCTCGGTCAGTCAAGCAGCTCTAAAAGCTCTTGATTCTAGCCGTTGTTCATCCAAGACAGTATGGAACTGCCAGGAACTACTCACCAAACTAGGAAGAGAAAACAAACTTACACTGATCTGGATACCTGGACATACAGGATATGAAGGAAACGAAAAAGCTGATGCTCTTGCGAAGCAGGCGGCCGCAACGGCCTTCATAGGACCAGAACCAGTACTGGGAATAGCTTATAACACAGCTAAAGAAGCCCTCTCCAGGTGGACACAAAACAATTTGTACATAAATGGAGAGAGTTACCAGGCCTAACTCATTCAAAGTTGGCGGTGAATCTGCCATCAGGAGTGAGAACCGGACAGCTTCTTCAACTTGGCCGGCAGCAGGTACAGGCTGTAGTTGGCATGTACACTGGCCACTGTCGGCTAAGAAGCCACATGAACAAGATAGGGCTCTCCGAGGAAACGGAATGCCGCTTGTGCTTGGAGGACGAAGAAACAATGGAGCATGTTATATGCCACTGTCCAGCAATGGAAAGAACCAGACAAACAGTCTTTGGAAATACTCAAATCACACTTGCAGATTTGAAAACTATCCACCCCAGAAAGCTGTTCGATTTCTTGAAAAGGATCGAGCCTCTGGCATAGTGGAAACACAGATGTGAGCCACAATAGACCAAAGGTCGCAGTGGAGGGTCCTATTTGGACCCACTCACGTGTACAAATACAATACCGGGCCGGGCATTTGTAACATGACTCTCCGGTGCTAGGCTTGTTTTTAATTAAAAATCTTTACTTTGACTTCAATAGGAAAAACGTGTTGCAGTCTTAATTATTAGCAAACCACCTCGTAGCTCCAAAAGTATACATTTTTAGGGAGAGTAGGTATGCATCAGTGGCACTTTTCTCATTGATTTTCAAAACCTTTCACAAAAGAGCCATTTGCTATTTTATACCTAATAACAAACAATGGAGAAACTGTCACGTCTGTTGTTATTTATATTTATTTTAACAAACTCTGAGACTAAATTGTGAGTAATCTTTAGCTCTTTGGCAGGATCCGTTCACGAAATCTAACTTTTGATTTTGCCACAGAATATTTTAGAGTGGAGTTACAAAGTTTCCTTTTGACTTATTAAATAATGGAGGTGCTATAAGGTTTGATCACAAGTCACAAGGTAAGTAACGAAGTTTATTAACCTAGCTATGTCTATTTCATTTAGCCACCCTTGTGTAAGCAAGCTTGGCACAAAGTGTTAAACTAGTACCCATTCGGTCCCTTACCATATTGAGGTAGCCTGCAATCATAATATTAGTAGAAAGAGAGAACTAAATAATCGCAACCTCGCAGGCGGAAAATAAAAATTCCAGAAAGAAAACCGCGGCTTTTATTCGAACAGGTAAGAAAGGCTTTATTGTACGGCTTATGGCCGGGTGAACACAAGAAGGGAAATAATTAGGCCACGAGGCCATGCTATATGAGGTCGCTATTATTACTCTTTTCAAAGATTTGCGGTCTATAGTTAAAGAGCTGAAACGCAATGGTAATAATAGGAAATAGGGACACAAAGTACAGTAGAGCGCAGGAAACATTCATGCAATTTTATGTGGAACTATGCGCTTTGTGGATTTCAGAGAGAATATGCTTCGTTCATTCTTTCAGAGGCATATAACCATCTTTTGCTAATGGATATTTTATAATCAGTATCTTTATGGTTATTCCTGTCTAACCCGGGCCGGAGAAAAACCGCGTCTCCACTTTCGATTAGGGTTCGGAATTTTTATAATATAACTATTCGAAGAGTCGTTCCGTTGTGCAAGTTGTTATATAACCTGTTTCTTTCTGAAATTGATGTAAACTTGCTAGTATAATGTCAACTCTCCTGTCACAACTGATAGATTGGATAGAAACTCCTCCTTAACTCATACATCAAATCTTAACAATATTTAACAGGTGAAATAGATTACGAAATCTATTTAGTTTTCGTAATCTAAATATCTCGCATTTGTGAACGTAGTAGAGCGTAAAAATCCTTCAGAATATGCAAACCGTTATTAAAACTCCATTAGTTTATTTGAAACTGAAACCTAGCCTATCAGTATTCAACCGAAATGCCGAGTATTTAGTTATCCACAACAATGGAGGTTCCGAAAGTGGATTGAGCGCATTAATGCTATCGGCAATATTGCCGCAAAAATAATCCCTCCGAGTTCGACTTTTGAATAGACTCCGGAATTTTCGCGAAAATGTAGGATTTTGTGCTATTTTTAGAAGTGTGGGCTGAATTGGTTTACGGAACGTTCAGTGTTGTTGTGGCTTTAAATTTTACGATGGTATTTCCAGAAAAAGTTATAATATGTTAGAAACATATTTCATTTGATCGTACAATTGTATATCTGTAATGGGTAGATATGTCATGCACCATGGGCTCGTTGTATTAATATTTCTGAAATTAATTCAGCCCAGTAATCTAGTCTTTATTACCAGGACTGAGCTTCTTCATTTGAATCTTCCCTATATCATCCGAATGCAATCTGCAAGAACGTGAGTGGACGATTCCATATCATGGATACATCATCTTCATTATGTAACAGGCTACGATTACATATACGACAACCTGGTTTCTGGACGAAATGGCGAAGGATCAAAATAAAAATTTACATAGAGGTCGACTAGGGAATGACATATTCCAGGGGGCGAAAATAATCAAAGATCATATTATTTATTAAAATACACTACAAAAATTATATAAACATCACAATAGTACTAGTATTGGAAAAGCATGGAACCCAATCCATTAAACTAGGTATTCTAAAGCAAATATTTCATATTTATGTCTTTATATATCAAATGTATGATGTGAATGGTTAACTTTACACACACACGATATATCGTTCCAGCTGGAACCGCAAAGCATCGTTGTATATTGGTATTTTCCCCTGGGTTTTGTCCTATTATGCTGCCTTTCTAAATGGGGAAAGAAACCCTTCTTCTAATCATTTGGCTTATTTTCATTGGTTCGGTTCTGTGATGCAGCTTGACGTCCACCCTCTGGTTTCACCTAATTATGGTTTTAATCATTGATTCGAAGTATTTTGAAATCTAGAATGTAATTTCGCCTTTCTTGGAGAGTTGTGTCTAAAATAAAACAATAGTGAGAGATTGTTTACAGATTAGCCAAGTAATTGGAGTTTGGACTATAATGCATGCCGAGTTATATTTTAAGGTTATTTAGTGACTGAAATTATAACTTACTTTTTGTACACTTGATGGTTATTCTGTGGGAATTTTCTTGTTGATTTATACTTGATAATGTATTGTTTTGCTTAGGTGATTACGGAATATTTTCATTTTGGGAATGAAACATTGACGTTTGTTGGAAGTATGACATGTCATTTCAGATTTAGATTTAGACCATAGATGACCGGTGAAAATCGCATCGGATCCGTTCGTCGACATCGACTCGAGAACCACTCTAATTCGCGTTGCATTTACTGTAGGGTTTAGCTATCACACGCTTGAATTTGCTAATTATATTGGATGGTATCAATGTTTAGCACTCTAGGCTTGCATATTGACGCAGTATTCCACTGATTATCCATTATTAAAGTTGGATAATATTTCAGCTCGGAGTAGATTCTAACCTACGACAAGGAAAGAGTTCTTTGTTTCATATGGTCTGTGGGGGTAACTTTCGCGGTATAATTTGACAGGTCTATGGACAGGCGCGTAGTCTTCACGTTCGACACGGTTGCCAAGTTAATGCTTTATTTGGCATAATGCTATTAGTGACGTGTGTTGATTGTAATTTTAGGCTGCCGCATAACGCGTGGGTTATATATTCCCACTAAGCATTCAAGAGTAGGTTCTAACTGATTCAAATCATTTCGATAGTAAGTCACTTTATCGCTTGATTTGGCGAATCCGGTAGCATGACATCATAATTTTCTGGTACTTTGTCACAAATAGGGACCCTGCTGGCAGCTTAGCATGTTATTGAGTCTGCGCGATGATGATTCTGCTTGCCTCGTCATTTTCAGAGCAAGCCAATTTAGTCTTTATGTGATCTTGAAGGAACCAGTAGGGTTCAGTTCAGAGATACTGATATTTAGTGTGAAATATACAGTGCCATAGTTAGGAGATTATTCAACGAAGCCCTTGAGCAGGATTGTGGTCGTCGATGGTTTCTCGTCTGATGGATGATTGTAGATGAAGGAAGATTTGTAGATTCGACCACCTGCACCCACGTTTGGGGATTTGACTTTCGAGAGCTGCCACACACTTGAACCCAGTTTAACATCTAAAAGTATGTTGTTTGAGTAATTTTGATACAAATATTGTTTTGATCTGTTATTTGTTGAGGTTCCGTACCTGTTTCCTTCATATTTTGGCTTGATCACCGTTCTATTTGCCCTGTTTTTTTCAGGGGTTTTTAATTTTGGATTTGGATTTTTGGACTTTTTATTCCTGGATTATTGGTTTTTATGGGCCTTCCATTGTCCGCTTACGATCCGGTTTCCTACCTGGGTTTCCAGACTGCATACTGAGACTCCTCCGACAACACGTGGTTTCGGAGTAACCATCAAGTTGACTCGCTGTCTGATCCAAGCCTCAACGCCTATGAAGTGTGTCTTCTCTACCTTGACGTTCCAGTGATTCGACAACACCTGGATCCTGGATGAACTCACTATTGGCTTGATAGCGTATCAGATAAGTCTTAATTTAGGGTATTATCTAGTGTATTTTGGGACTTTTATTTTATTTCATCTTATTATTGTGTTGTATTTGATTGGAGATTTATGGCTACTTAAATTAAAGTTTTGATGAATTTGTTTAATGAAGGTGATTAAGGGTTTTGCCTGCTTGGTAGTTCTTTTTTTTGTTTCCCGTTCCGAGTTTTCTCAATAGGTTACAGCGGGGAGGAGAGCAATTCGTGGTTATTGGTCGAATCTCACTGAAGTTCCAGCATCAGCGCATGGCGATAAGTTAACCACGTGGTGCTCAGGCATTATAACTCACCACGATCCTTCTCCACTGTCTAAAAGCTGGGGGCCGCCATTGTTCCTGCACTAAAGGTTGTACCACCGATTGTGAACTTGGAGATTTTTGTGAACTTGGAGATTATTGTGAACTTGTAGATTTATGTAAATTAGGTTTGTATTTGTGTGGGAACTCAGCGTTACAATTATATATCTAAAACTAGGTATATTCTAATCTTCTGAGACCTGACTCGGTCATGCAATTATTAATCCAAGTAAAATGTGATTTATTTCCATAATAAGTACAGAGGATAATAATAACATTCAACATCCTATTTTTTCCTTTTTCTAGAAAGCTTCTGCATTCAATCGACGTAAATCCATTTGACATGTGTTTTATCCATCAACATTTTACCATGTCGCCGAGGAATGATCCAATTTAGTTTGTTATAAATTTTGCTCTAAATAAACCGAACGTTTAATGTCATCTCAGTAAATGTCACAAGCATAACGCGGGAGCATTCAGACCGAAGTAATAAAACTAAAGTAAATTGTGATCCGTATAACATGCAGAAGTTGCAGTTTGCCAATTTTCTTGGAAAACGGCTTCCGCATGCTTTATTGTTTAATTTAGAAGGCTATTCTTAGTTTGTGGGGTGCTTGTTAACGGCGTGCCATTTTCCGTTTTAAAATTAACACAATGTATTATTGGGTTTTGTTATTTCCGAAAATTCCTTTCTTGTTTTTAAGCGTTTTACAAGGTGCCCCTAATATCTTAACAAAAAATATATTTTTTTACTTGAAAGGGTAGTTCAATAATATATTTTTGACTTTCAAAACTCTGATTAATTTAGCGCTACGCTAAAGTGACAAATCTATGTTTAAAGTAATAACCCTTTTCTCTTTATAATTTTTATTCTTGAACGCATGGCTAAGAAACTTCATGCGTGTTTTTTTATTTGACAAAATAATCGAGATATTAGCATTGGAAATTTTTGATGATTATTGAAATCGCTTTTGTGGATTAACGGACCATAAACTTTGTTCCTTGGATGGTTTATTTTATTCAAATGTCGTTTAGTTTCGGTCGAATAGTTATTTCCCTTGTAATTAATTCCATGCTATTATACCCACCCAAGTAATATTGTCTAGAAAATATCCTGCTCAGGGGTGTACGTCTTGTGCATACGGGCCTGGCTAGCCCGAGCTGCCCTAGCCGTAGCACTTCATGTTTCTACTAATCTTTAAAATGCTTCCTATAGTACTCTTCTCTTTCCTATCGGTCACTCTGACCTTTTTCTTCCTAATTTGGAGTGGAAGAGAAACTTTTTATCGACCGAGGCAGCACCACCCCATTTCCCACTGAAAGGATTGGTCATAATCTTTCCAGATGTTTCCATTCCTGGGGCATGACGCGATTTTCGTCCTTCTTTCTTACACCTCTTAAAAATACTGATACTGATGATATTATAATGATGATGGACTCACCCAATACAAAATATTCTGGAGGTAAAATACCCTCCCATTCGGATCTCCGGGTGGAGGATGTACGGGGTGGATTTACATCGAAGAAAAACAATTTAAGAATTGACTTCAGCAACATCAGAGGTCTTAATGCCAACATTAATTCTGTCCATCACCATCTCCAAACAGAAAAACCTAGTATTTTGGGATTAACGGAAACCCAAGTCAGCTCTTCTGTGGACACTGTCCATATGCTTTGCTCCAATTACGAACTTCACACCAAGTTCCGATTTAAACGAGATGTTAGCGCTTACGTCCGCAGTAACCTCTCATGTCACCGAGAAGAGAGTTTGGAATCGGCAAATTTTGATGTTCTTTGGCTCAAGCTGTCACTAAAGGATGCTACTAAATTTATCTGCATCCTTTATCTTTCTCCAAATGAACCCAATTATAAACAACTCTTCTCCTATCTTTCACTAACGTTCGACAAACTTCAAACCACCCACCCACAAACTGAAATATCATTCGTGGGCAGAGAAGCTGAGGCATTTGCAATCACCTACGGCCTGCTCAACTTGTGGACGAGCCAACACGGATACCGGACGTTGGAAACCATCAGGCTGGATTGGATTTGTTCCTAACAACATCCCCAAACTCTTATATAGGATTAACATTGCATCGCCACTGGGTAACTCTGATCACAGGCTTATATCAGCTTTGACCACCTGTCCAACTCCACCATTCTCTAAAGCGCTTCCTCGCAAAGTGTGGCATTATAAACGTGCAAGCTGGAGTGAACTCGTGACTTTTTCTTGTCATTCCTTTGGAGGGACGTATGTTTTAATTTAATGATTCATCTGTAATTGCTGAATCCATTACAGAGGTCATTCTCATTGGGATGGAGACTTCAACCCCTTTCTCTAATAAACGATCCTCTCCTGGAAAATCATGGTTCCACAAAAGGTGTACTCAGGCAAAAAGAACCAAACGGTTGTTTCGCGCCAGTTTTTCTGGATGCACGAAATAGCTGCAAACTAATTATTGATCAATCCAAAGCTGATTTTGATCACAGAGTCCGCGAAAAGCTTTTGAACTGTCCGAACGTCTCAAAGTCATTTTGGGGATTTGCAAAGGCCATCGGGAAAAACTTTTCATCTTTAAGTTTTCCACCACTAGTGCGCGAAGACAATTCCGTTGCAGTGACTGCAAAGGAGAAGGCAGACTTGTTTGCCTCAACGTTTGCACGAAATTCCACCCTTGATACACAAGGAAAGACTCAACCAATGTTGCCTAGGATCACCACAACAATGCCAGAAATAGTTTTCAACGATTTCTGGCATTGGCGTCATCTTGACTGCTCAAAGGCCGCTGGCTTGTACTGGATGGAATTCCCCCCCATTGTTCTCAAACAATGCGTACTGGAGCTGACACCTATTCTACCAAAACTATATACCTTATGCTACAATAGAGGTATTTTCCCAGACCTCTGGAAGCGCGCTAGAGGGCAAGCTGTACCTAAGAAGGGAAAGAAGAATGTTGCCAGTAACTACCGTCCAATATCTTTAACCCCAGTAGTGGCCAAGGTAATGAAAAAAGTCATCCTGTCGAGATCCTGAAATATCTTGAACAGAACAACATAATATTTCATAGACAATATGGATTTAGAGCGAAGCGCTCAACAGGAGCTCTGATGTTCTATGTAACACACATCTGGAATTCAACCCTGGAAAAACACGGAGAGTCCCGAGTCGTTGCTCTTGACATCTCCAAAGCCTTCGACCGGGTGTGGCACCAATCACTCCTGAACAGCTTTCCACCGGCTCTACATACACTATTGCCTAGTTTGTTGGATAAGAGGAGTATTCAATGGTGTCTCGTGCGAGGCATTCGCCATCACTGCTGGTGTTCCGCAGGGTTCGGTTTTGTCTCCAACTTTGTTCCTGCTGCACATAACTGACCTACTAAAGCTTACTGAAAACCCCATTTACAGCTATGCAGACGATAGCAGTCTTGTATCATCCTTTTCTTCTGACAAACCATTATCATCGGCCACTCTGGGACAACTAAGAAGACAACAGACTGACTCACTCAATCGAGACCTAAACACAATTCTTGAATGGGGATCCAAAAATCTTGTAACCTTCAATGCCAAAAAGACACAGACTGCTGTGTTCTCCCAGAGAAAAACTAAAAGAACCTACCTTGACATCATCATGGAGGGGGAAATCTTTCGCTTCTTGGAATAACCGCAAACACTAACTTTTCATGGGATGAGCATATCCGAGGTCTCGCCAAGTGTGCCTCTCAAAAACTGGGTGTACTTTTCCGTGCCAACAAAATACTTCAGCCCCCATCAGCTGCTTACACTCTATATAGCGCAAATCAGACTTACTCTGGAGTATTACTCTCACATTTGGAGTTCTGCTCCCAAACATACTCTAGCGCTCTTAGACACCATCCAGAACCGAGCTGTTAGACTTATTAACGACGAAACACTGACTCGTTTCCTTCACACCTTGGAACATAGGCGGATGGTGGGTGATCGCTCCCTTTTTTACCGATATTATCACGGAGGGTGCTCGACCGAACTGACAACTCTAATTCCCTTAAGTACCAGCTGTGTTCGTTCCTCACGACGAGCTAGAAGCTCTCATCCATATGCTCTTCAACAGAGCACACCCAGAACCAGCCTCTACCAAAATTCTTTATTCTGGCATGTGACGAGAATCTGGAACTCCGTACCAACCGAATTGTTCTCTGATGGCTACAGTCTAAACATCTTTAAGTAAAGAGTCCATCGGTATCTTTCCTGCTCGCCGTGTCCTACTTGCAGTGCCCATTAGGGTATTATAGGCAACGCCTTTGCAAGTGGACTGAAGCAAAAAAAACCTGATGACCTAAGCACCTGCGCTAAGATAAACATTGAGGAGCCTGGAATAAAAGTAATTGTTTCCAACTATTAGAAATAATTCTCTTAATGATTTATTCCATAGTAGGGAAAAATAAAGACTTATCGCAATGGGTCCTCTAACCATAAAATACGATTTAAATGGCATAATGGTGTCAGATAGAGCTATATAGGGTTTCGAGGAGCGTCTCATCTTTGGAAGTCGCCCGAGGCGCTCTCCGTTTTCTTTTAAAGTTATTCTCTTGAAGATTAGATAAAAAACAAATTTCGAAGGTATCGACACGCAGACATGGGCGCTGGATTTGATAAAGAG
>JAEQML010060764.1:0-26731 GCA_016904865.1 Pissodes strobi | reverse complement strand
ACCATGTAGCGAATTATTTCGTTACACCATGGACAACATTTGCGCGTTTGTTGCCCATTATTTTTCTGGCTTTGCTTTGACGGTCATCACGAAAGGAAAGAGGCTATCGATATTACTTCAAGAATTGTTTTTTTTTGGAGAGGTGTGAAAATGCTCTCAGGTGAGTGGAGTGTGGGACTCTCCACCATGGGCATGCATACTCACTAAAAACACACCGTGCTTCACTTGATGCTACTGCCTGAGCACTCTTACACATCATTATTCCTTGTCATGCTGGCCTTTACATTACTTCAAAAATTGTGACGACGTTCTCCTGCATTTAACCTGGCGTTAACTACTGCTGGACAGCTGGATTGTACCTCTGGCGCCATCTCACAAACCACATCCAAGTTTTGTTGATCATGTTGCAATGTTTCCAATTCATGAGCGGAATTTCCTGATGGATTGTTGATGTTTTTTGTGGTTAAATCAATTTTTTGTCAGAGTGAATGCAACTGACTTATATAATCCATTTGAGCAGGTTCAAGTTTATTCCTGATCCTTTGATTGTGTTTGTCCTTAGTTTCGTCGATCACACGTTTGCATTCGTTTATCGCTTCGACAAAATAATTTCGATTTTCAGCGGTCTGATTTTGCTGCCAGTACTTGTAGGCTTCCTGTTTCCTACCTACAGCTCTTTCGCATGTTCTGTCGAACGAGGGCTTTCTTTTTGACGGTAACTTGAGGGAATTTGGGATGTATGCTTCCATTCCTGAGGAGATTACTTGCGTAATCTCTTTGCAGCAGACTGACGGATCATCAGTGCCAAAGCAGACGTCGAGCCAAGGAAAATATAGGTAGAACTCCCTCAGATCGTCCCAGTTTGCAGAATTGTGGTCATTCCCGAAGAAGACATATATTGATAGAACTGACAAACCAAATAGCGTGGAGTGGTTCAATGGTAAGTTACGACAGATGCGATATTGGCTTCATTTCCTGGGAGACGTCTCTTAACAGTATGATACTCCAGGTAATCGTGCTGATATAACAACTTCAAAAATATTTATCAACAGGCAATTAAAGATCATAAGCGATTAGCTAACTATAATATGATCAACACTGCAAAAATCCAATTAAATGTATGTAGGATGGTAGCAGAGGCCAATATAAAGAAAATTCAATACCAACAATAATAATTGATCCAGATCATTTTAATGATTTTTTTTA
Organism: Pissodes strobi; assembly: GCA_016904865.1. Lineage (NCBI taxonomy): Eukaryota > Metazoa > Arthropoda > Insecta > Coleoptera > Curculionidae > Pissodes > Pissodes strobi. The sequence goes on along the minus strand of JAEQML010060764.1, from coordinate 25,525 downwards.
TAAATGTGGCTCAGAACTTAAAAGACAGTATAGTGAAATCTAATGTCAATCCTCTTGTATATCTGAAAGGCTTAAGTGTTCCAGATACTGAATTTTCTTTTGGGGAGGTCACTTATAATGATGTACCCAGCCCAAAAAAACAAGAATAGGGAGGATGTATATCCCAACAGGGGACTTATTCAGTAAATTTTATTAAGTCTATAAAAAATTTGATCAGTGTTTATCTAACCCGGTTAATAAATCAATGTTTTCCTGAGGGCATTTTTCCTGACGTTCTGAAGTTGGCATTGTTACCAATAATTTCAAAAATAATGGCAAAAAACTCGCCAGCTTTTTTAAAGGTAATGATCTGTTTTTGTATTAATCAATTTGGTTTTAGAGAGGGTAGAAGTACAGTTCTGGGTATACTGGATCTACACTATCACCTCTCCCAATTCTACAATATAGCATTTGATTGCGTATCACATAAATAATATCTTATTGTGGAAACTGGGTCATTACAGATTTACTACGTTGGGTTAGTTTTTATCATCTCCTGATGATGCTAACATGGTTAGCGAAACGGGCGTCGAGTGCAAATATTCTGTTTCGGTATTGTGGATAAAACTCTGTTTTAGTTTATTACAGATTTAATGAGTCGTATTTGGGAGGCCATAGACATGTTGTGAGGGTGGGTGGGGTGCTCTCTGGGGAGAGAGTGGTCAATGTTGGGGTTCTACAGGGTTCGGTTCTGGGACCGATTCTCTTCCTGATATACCTATATAAACGATCTGCCTCTGCAGGAGCCAACCGCGGATTACACTCTATTTGCGGATGACACCACACTTATTCTGAATGGTGAGCGAATGGAGGATGATGTATGAGGGGCGCGGGACTTACGGGCAGGAAATTGGTTTGCAGCGAATGAACTTCTGCTAAACGGAGATAAAACCCAGACAATGCTTTTTACCCTATACGAGACGTAGGGGAATGGCAGAGTCCAGACTTTGTGAATTTTTTGAGTGTCCATTTCGACCCAAAGCTTAAGTGGGATGTACATGTAGAACATGTGTCTGGAAGACTGCGGAGAAATGCCTTTCTGCTAAGAAATCTAGTGGACTCTGTCTCTGGGACGACGTTGTTGTTGCTTACTACGCCCTGTTCCATTCGGTGATGTCCTATGGAATCATTGCATGGGGCGGGGCTGCATCGAGGGTTAGGGTGTTTAGCCTGCAGAGGGTGAGGATCATGTGTGGCCTTGGTTACCGCGAGGGCTGTAGGTGTGTCTTTCTTGATCTTGGCATCCTGACCTTCCCAGCAGCATACATGTTGGAAAGTGTTATTTATGTGAGGAAAAATGGAGGCCAATTAATTCATGGCACACAAACATGTGCTTGTTCATTTATTTAACTCGTGCCAGGGATAACTTGATGACTGCCTACTGCAGACTGAAAAGGTGCCAAGGCGGACCAAACTTTATAGCCATTTATATAATAAGTTGCCGCTTGGTGTGAGAATGCTGACAATTGAGAAATTTAAAAGAGTCGTCAAAGCGAGCGTCAAAGCTTTCCTAACAAAAAATATTTTTTATAGTATTGATAAGTTTTTAAACTTTTATGTTAATAACTATGATTTTAAAATATAATTTTAATTTGTGGCATTGTGGTGTCAATTTATAATATGTATGTTGTGTTAACGTGATTTTCGAGGTGAATTTATTATGAGATGTAATGTAATTATTTTATTATTATTATTATTATTTGTCAGATTCTCTCCTTGTGAGGAGGTTCAGTGTACCAACCATCGGCTGTTAGCAAGATGGCGGCTTCTATTTTAATTCACAGGCAAATGCAGAAATTTTCTGACTAAGTTGCTTGTATTTAGGAGGACGGATTTCTGAATTTGGGTAATAGTATAAGGGTTGATATTAAGCTGTTTGAGGTATTATTATTATTATTATTATTATTATTATTGTTATTAACATTGTGGCATGTAAAAGTACTTTGTATGTTATTACCAATAAAATATCTAATCTAATCTCTTTATTTTGGTGTCGAGGGATCTGTTGCTGCGACAATCTTGTTCTTTATACCGCTCGTTCGAGGATTCTTAATGATTGTTATCAGGATCATCGATTTCTTTCATTTGTAATGCGAGTAGTTTAAGATGTCCCGCTTCAGAACTGCCGATCAGTAGTACGTAAATTAGCTTGGTATGCTTTGTTTTATTTCATTGTTGGCCTATTTTTGAAAGATTTTTTTTTCATTCATGTTCCCTTTTGCTTATGATTGATGTTTTGCATTCGATTATCTTCGTCCTGAAGCTTCGACCAGTTATACCGTATGTGTTTCAGTAATCTTCTCTTAGTTTGGGGCTGGTTTTGGTCGCTGTATAAGTATAAGCTCATTGATCTAAAACGGCAATTCCCATCACCAACAATATCTGATCTTGTAAAAACCCTGTTCTCGGAAGTATGTTCAACTTTAGCATTTTTATCGACAGAAATCGATTAACGTTCTGTCGCGACTGTACCGCATGCTGTCACTCTCAGAGTGACTACAAGAGTGCCCTGGTCTTCCCCAGGCAGCGGTGTTTTCCCGAGGCTTCGTGTTTGCACCATTTGCAGGAGATACGGCATATTTAGCCTACTGCCAGGTAACTGGTACCTGTAAGGTCGCCCCACTCTCCCATTAGCTATCGAGATGATAACTACTTCCCGCGGTTTTATTATTAATATTATTAACAAAGAAGTTTTTGGCTGATAAGGCATATTACAGTTTCAGAGAATTTTATAATGACTCCTTAAATTAAATGTAGTTTTGTCTTTATCTGTTCCATTTGCACTCTTGCGTTGCATTTTCTTTTCTTTTTCTCTTTTTTGTGGCTTTGTGAACTAGTATACTCCTAATCTAGGTTTAGCATAATCTTAATCTTAATTTTAATTTTAATAGACTTTTATGAACTTTTTATTATTTGTGACTTTAAATTTTATTTTTCTAATGGCTTTGTCAACAACTGCATATGTATTGTTATTATGACATCTTTTGACTTTGATTTTCACTTTGACTATTATCGTTTTTAATTTTTTCTCGGGTTTTTCCCGGTTTCTCCCTAGGAAGGCGTGTGTATCAGATCTGCCCATTGCGCTTATTGCTTGAGAAAATTTATTATTATTACTGTTATTATTAGTTATTATTATTAATAAAATATATGATTCTTTCGATTTCATCAGGATTTGTGAAAGATAAATATCTTTCATGACAATCAATAAGTTCTAATATCCATATAACCCAGTGGCGGCTCGCGGCTTTGAAAAGTGGGGAAGAGCTGCCGACATCGATAGAGGGAAGAGCGAAAAATTTTTGAGGTCCACGCCCAAACTGCCAAAATTTGTTAATAATTATTACCGGTATTTTTTAGGTAAATCATCAAAAAATAAAATATATTCATATTGTATTAGCAACAAATCATTTTGTTGCTAATACAAATGTCTACGAATAACACACTAAAACTAGAATATACAGGGTGCTACAAATTCGTTTCTTTGTATGGGTATCTCGAAAACCGTAAGAGATACGAGGTCGGTTAAATTGGGGCAAAGTTGCGCGACTGAAGGGTGATTGACATGCCATTGAGAAATTTAGAAAATTCCACCTACTTCCGGAGATATCCGTAAAAAACCGAAAATCATCTATTTTATTTTTATTTTTTCATGCCTTTGTTTGGAGAGATTAAGTAAAATAAATGTCACATTCTTATTGCCACTTTTTCTCCTCTACAACCTGGCGGTATCAAATTTTAAATCTGATGTTTCGCTCTCGGGCCCCCTTCATCAACTTAAATTTTTTAAATACGGACCTGGATTTTTTATCTAATTTTTGAAAAGCCTTTGGTCTCCCAAAACCAACGATGTATCATACTTGTCCGATAGTGGTAACAAATATTGTCATTAAGTGAAATCGGGTCAGAAAAGATCGCCCCATCTCTGTCTAACACATTATCTCTTATGGAAAATATCTAGATTTGTTGATTTATTGACAAGTGCGATACATCGTTGGTTTTGGAAGACCAAAGGCTTTTTAAAAAGTAGATAAAAATTCCAGGTCAGTATTTAAAAAAATTAAGGTGATGAAGAGGGCCCGAAAGCGAAACGTCGGATTTAACATTTGATACCGCCAGCTTGTAGAGAAGAAAATGTGGCAATAAGAATGTGACATTTATTTTACTTTATCTCTCCAAACAAAGGCAGGAAAAAATAAAAATAAAATAGATGATTTTCGTTTTTTTACGGATATCTCCGGAAGTAGGTGGAATTTTCTAAATTTCTCGATGGCATGTCAATCACCCTTAAGTCGCGCAACTTTGCCCCAATTTAACCGACCTCGTATCTCTTACGGTTTTCGAGATACCCATACAAAGAAACAAATTTGTAGCACCCTGTATAGAAAATCTCTCTTGTATAATACTATAATGGATCAACCGTTGAATGAAAATAAAAAATAATTTCAAGAATCCACGGCGGATTGTCCCCTAATAAACTCGCAATAAACGAAACAACGTGCTTTCGCGTTGATATGAGAATGGAAGTGCTACCGCCAGCTCTTCCAATCCTTGCAAACCAAACAAATGTACGACCATTACGACGTCATCGTTGCCATGGCAACCAACTAGTTGCGCTTATACTTTTGATGACTCGACGGCTCTCAAGCGATACCTCTTCCGTAAAGGTCTACACAAATGATAATGAAATTGTCACTGCTATCGGCGCGTACGCGAAAAGAAATATACATTTTCATTTGGGTTAGTTTGGGTTAGTCTGTTCTATTCAATAGTGGAGTTAACGGGCAATGTGCAGGTGGAGAGATTCTTGTTCTTGTTTTATGAAGCTTTGATTTTAATATTTGAAAATAATTGAATTATTAGTTATTAGAGGGGTAACGGGAAACAGATTATTCCTAAACTAAGAAAATTTTATCATTGAATCTTAAAAACTATATTATTTTACTGATGAATGAATTAATTGCATTTCTTTAAATTACAATATCTTGAGGAAGTGGCACTTCCCCTACTTCCGCTGAATAGCCGCCACTGATATAAGTTTTGGTAAATTTCTATAGCAGAAGATGACACATTTTTTATATTATGATAGGCCAGATAGTTTTGGATTTAGTTTTGTAAATTTTTAATAAATGATTTATGAAAATTTAGTTACTTTTATTACTTACATGTTTCAAGTTGTTGGGGATACATCTGGATATGTCTTTGAATTGGAAAGAACATGTAAGACGGGTATGTAAAAAGTGTGCTAGTAACTGTTTTGCTTTGTGTCGTCTAAGACAGATTTTAAGTAGGAATGTAATTAGGGTATTTTTTTTCGAATTTTGAAGCAATTATTAGATATGGCATCATTCTGTGGGGTGGTTCATCTGCAGCAAAGCGTGTTTTTATAATGCAAAAAAGAGCTATTAGATAGATGTTCGGTCTTAAATTTAGAGATTGTTGCAAACAAACATTTGTCAACGAGGCTATAATGACATTGCCTTCCATATTTATTTTAGAGTTATTAAAGTTCGCCAGACAAAACATTGCCTCTTTTAGAACACAAAATATGTACCATAATTACTGTGAAGGTTTGGCAGCGATTTCCAGTATGATCTTCATATACTGGAATTATATAAATCTAATCCCTATTATTTAGGTGCGGTACTTTCTATCCAGATTAGAGAATTAAGCAACATTAAATTTATTAATTATATAAAATCAATATTAACTAAGAATGCGTTCTACTCAGTAGAGGAATTTTTAAATTGTAATTTTTTATATACATCTTTCAAATATATATTTGGCTGTCCTAGTTAGGTTACAATTAATTTTAATTTATTCTGTTGTTTTTGACTTGTCCTATATCCCATTTGTGATAAATTCATTTCATTTCATTACTTAATTATATTGCGATATTTTATATATTGTTTTTACTTATCTGCTCATTTGTTATTATATCTATTTTATCTGTGTACTTCAGTTTCTTTTATAAGATGTTACACAAAATTGTCCAATGTTTTGTTTTGATCTATGTGATCTATTTTTTTTATTTGCTCTCACAGGTTCTAGCGGATAGCATACAAGTTGGCGATTTAGATTTAAAAGAAAGTATATGAAAAATATTTATATTCCTCGTTGCAATAAAATAATGAGTTGATTAATATATAACTTTATTTATTAACTGATTGGTTTTCTTATTGGTTATTCAAAAGCGTAACTTCTAAGTTTGTTTATTTCTGTTTTTTTTAATATTCGTGCTTTTTATGTCTATCCTTGGCTTATTGTTGTATCCTTGACTTACTGTTTCAGGTCGAGATGAGTATGTATGTTTTATTTTACAAAGTGTACTCATTTGACAGGTATTATCACTTAATGATGTTGAACAAACTGCTAAAATCATATTTCTTAGAGAACGAAAATCTTGATACAAAATTTACTATAATTCTAAAATTGCCATTGATACAGAATATACTTATACTGAATGTAATGTACCAATTGGAGATTCTCTGTAGTGTACCTTGAAATAAATAAAATACTGACCTATTAAAGAATTGTAAGGTAATAAAATAATGTTTTTAGTCAAGTGACTTTTTCGTAACAAAATGTGGCAACATCGCTACAAGATAATCATGGCATTTAACCGTTAATGAGGAACTGACTTAGCTCCGAAGTCCTAAATCACGTAGCACCTTTTGACAATAAAGCATGTTTTAAATTTGAATTTAAATCGTCTTCATATATTCCTTCTTATTTCAGATCTTTAGCTGTTGGAGGCAAATCCGGTTACAAATTATTTTCTCTTGGATCTATCGATAACTTAGATCAGATCTACAGTAATGCCATCGAGGATTCGTGTATCGTCGAGAGGCTATTTAGCAGTAGCCTTGTGGCTGTGGTGTCTTTGGGGGCTCCCCGTAAGTTAAAAGTGTGCCATTTCAAAAAGGGAACTGAAATTTGCAACTATTCGTACTCCAATACAATTCTAGCTGTGAAACTTAACAGGTAATTAATATATTTCTTATTCATTAATATTGATCTTAATAAATAGTTTAGGTATAACTGAACAAAAATCTCGTTAAATGCACAGTTTTGATTGGTTTAGAGATTTTAATACATTATGTGAATGAAATTGAAGACAATTTAAATAGGTATATTTAAATTCTCAAAGCTAAATGTATTTAACTTGCCATTGTTAGGCGCAATTATGTTATAAAATTATTGTTTTGTATGTATGCGTTTTATCATTTTTTCTCCAATGGTTGAAAGTCCTGCAGGAAACGAATTAAAAGGTTATCTTTTTAGTGATATCTTAACTAAATGAAATTGTACATTTAAAAAAATATCTATATCATTTGGTATTTTCCAAGAGACACTCGATGTATCAGAATCACAAAATAACACCCTATATCAGTCTCTGAATAACTAAGTACCACCTGATTCTGTTATCTAATATGAATGAACTTAAAAATAATGTCAAGCCAATATATTAATAATGTAGATAGGTATAATTAATAATTCTTAGCTTTTACCAGGGTATTCTTAAATTTAGTAACTACTTTGGTATATTTATCTTCGTTTTCAGCCATCTGTGTATGTCCTATTTCTTGCGGTTCGTATTTTCCTCAGTTTAAGTTTTTTTCTCCTTGTTCATTTTTATACCTGGAGTAACTCATTTGTTAGCATCATAAAGATTTCTGTTGTTTTCAGTTTATCTTGTTGTTTACATTTTGCACACTTTCATTTTCACACATGTTATGTGATATGTGATACTGTGGAGTTTGAATAACTGTTAGTTTTTCGCTTTGTTTGAATTTTTTGTTGACAGTTTTTGTAAACAGGCACTTTTAGTTTGCTCTTTCCTAGATCATGATCACATATCAGATCAAAGTTAAAAATGACAGTACGCTCTCTGCTAGTGAGTTGAATGATTTTTATTGATCCATACACCCAATCTAGCTAACCAAGTAAATGCGGCGTTTGATCACATATATTTTTTTAAAAGGGAACCTTTTTCGTTTCACCTACTGACATATATGAATTAAAATCAGTATTTAGGGAAATAAAGAATGGTAATGCTGCGGGATGGAATGAAATGTCTATTAAATTGTTCTTAATTTTGCCGGATGTAGTTTTGGTTGATTGTATTAACGTATCCTTTAAAGGTAAATTTTTATCTTGTTTAGAATTGGCTGCTGTTTTACCGCTTTTCAAGGGTTGTGACTAGGATTGCCCATCAAATTATAGACCAGTGGCTTTACTGCCTACTCTTTCGAAAATCATAGAAAAAATTGTTAAGCGGGGTATCGTTTCTCAAGGGGCATAATATTCTGTATAATAGGCAGTTTGGCTTCCAGTTTGGCAAGGGGACATCGGACGCGATATTTCAGTTTCTTGAGTCACTTTTAATGACCCTTAATGATAAGGATGTGGCGGCTGCAGTTTTCTGCGACTTGTCAACAGCTTTTGGCTGTGTCAATCACAAAATTCTGTTGTGGAAGCGTGCGGTTTTAGAGTGGTTTGAGAGTTAATTGTCGGGCCGCAGTCAGACTGCATCATTTGGTGGGACTGCATCGGAGGCTCGGGGATTGACTTTGGTGTTCCTCAAGCCTCTGTGCTGGGCCCAATCTTGTTTCTCTTCTATGTAAATGATCTGGCAGGACTCGATATACAGGGAAATTTTACCTTATTCGCGGATGATGCTACAATTTGTTGAATACTACAATTAATGAGGATTTATCTGTGATAAAACACTGATGTGATGCAAATAGTCTAAATTTGAAGGTCACATCATTAATTTGAACAGTAAAATGTAAAATGTCTTCAAATTGCTACGCTGTTAGGATGTTGTCAGGAGAGTTGGAGTTTCGTGTGGTTAGGAATGCTTACTTTGCGTTGATAGAATCCCATCTAAGGTATGGACTATGTTTTTAGGGTACCTGCTCAAAGCAGCTGTTTAACGATATATTCTTGTTACAAAAGAGGGGCTGGAGGTACATGTGTAGGATTGGAACAAGAGGTTCGTGCAGGCAATAATTGTTTATCCCACATAGAATTTTGACTCTTCCTTCATTATTTTTTGTTTTGGATTCAGTTTGTATGATCCATAAAACATATATACACACACCTTCGGATGAACGACTTTATAATACTCGACAAACTTATAGCGTTAGATTGCCTGCACCGCACAGCCAGTCTGGTTAGGAAATCGATTGTTTTTGGTAGCAGACAATTATTTAATCAGTTACCTTTAGCCATCAGACAGATCGACAATAAATAAAGATTTAGATCCCAAGTAAAGACGCTGTTGATCTCGAAAGCTTATTGTGAGGTATCCTAGTTTCTGGAGGAAACATTTTAGCGTCTTATTTGGAGAAATTTCTTAATATGACGCTTTGTTTGACATTGCGCTTTTGTTTGTTTGTTTGTTTGTATCTACTGTAATTTGTAATAATTTTCAGCTTTGTCAATGAGATTTTTTGGTTTTTCTTCTGACAAGAAAGCATCATTTGAAATGCCAAGAGATAGATAAATATAATATCGAGGCGAAAATCGAGATAATAGAGATCTATGAAGATACTAATGGTCTTTTTAATTTCTCTAGGCATTTAATTCCAGTTCAAATCGGTATTGGTTAGCTGTGGCTTGTTTTTGTTTCACTTTATTTTAACGGTATCGTCCAAAACATCATTGCAATTAATTTATTTTGCGGGCAAATTATGGCAAGATTGTCTTGAATATGTTGCTTGGAGATACTTCTGGATTTGGTGCAAAATTAGTTGTAAATATTCTGCAATCGTCTGCTTGGCGGCAGCCTTCATCTATTCTTAAACTCGCGTGTCTCATCGGATGTTTTAAGAAATCTCCAGCTCGGACTGAGAAATGTGAATATTTTCTCAGGCGATGGGTACTGCTATGGTTTGCTAACGAACACCCTTAATGATTTTTCATTGCAGTTCTGTTATTTTCACTTTTTGTATAAATCAGTAACCCAAACTGGCGTTTCACGAAAAGTAATGGTCGATATTACTACTCACTGCATTACTAGTTACTAAGAATAAAATATTGTTATTTTAAATTACTATGGATTTCAGGGCCCGATTAGTGGTGTGTCTAGAAGAAAGCCTTTATATTCACAACATTAGAGATATGAAGGTTCTGCACACAATACGAGACACTCCACCTAATCCTACAGGATTGTGCGCCCTAAGTTCCAATAGCGAGAATTGTTATCTAGCATATCCTGGATCATCATCAGTAGGAGAAGTTCAGATCTTTGATGCCATGAACCTGGTAAGTATAATATAGATTGTTGACCGTTAGGGTTCTATTTTAGTTTATATGAGAGGTACGTGAAATATAGAGCAAAGAGAAATGTTGATGAATTGGCATAATATGCAAAAATTTACTTCATCTGTATTAAAGTTTCAACTTATGTTACTGAGTAGTAAATTATAAATGAATTAGATTAGCACCGTAAAAAAATCAGTTTCTGGTAAAATATTTGAGACTGCAGATCTACATATACAAATTGTCATCCAAGTAGTTTATTGTTTGTTCAAACAGGTTAAGTAAAAAAGATAAAGTTAATTTTTGTTTTTAAATTAGACAATTACCTAAGCTTTGAATTAAAAAAATTGTTGGAAATTAATATGGTTCCAAATATAATAACATGTTTTCTTTAGCATGTTTGCTGCGCTATTTTTTTTTCATTCATTCATTATAAGTTTTTACGAATTAAGTGTAGTTTAACCACATCCGTCTTATAATTAACATAAAATACTACTGTTTTTGTATTATTTTATTTTGTTATTAATACATCTTAAAAAGAATTGTTGATAATTACCACATTATGTGCTAGTTTCTGCAAGAACGAATAATTTTATCCTTAGAATAATCTTGTTACTATAGTTGCAATTATTGTATTAACAATCGTTGTCATAGTAAATAATTAAAGAATAAAAGTTATCCGTCATGAAGAAATTGGGCTTACTTAAGTAGTGTGTTAGTTTGGATCAATCTTAATAAACAGCATTTATTTTTTCAGGGCACTTTTTAAATTTGTTTGTACAGGGTTATCCAACGAGGACTAGACAAGGCGATTTTTTGACTTTCCCTGTACTTTTATAAAAAAAAAACTGAAATAGCCATCTTATGTAATTTTCTCCCGCGAATTCGGATAGGTTCAGCAAAAAACAATTGAACATCAAATAAAAGTGCTAGGGGTCACTTTGATTTTATTTTTTAAATGTAACACCCTGTATATTGCTACATATTTGGACTCTCTAGAAAAATCTAAACACATTTTGTGTATAATATCCTATACCTATCTTTAGCTGTTTACCAAATATAGACAGTTGAAAGTCGGGCATTTTGACACTTTGACAGGCTCTAAAATCTAAACCGCACGAGATCAAAGAAGACGGTTTGCACATTCCTATCTTGGGTTTTCATAAGCTATGGAATGATAGTAACTTTGAAATTAACCGGAGGTTTAAAAGTTCCGTTTAATTTTATCCGCAGGTTAAATTCGAAGATACTGTCAATCGATAGTTTATGAAAACTTAAGATAGGAATGTGCAAACCGTTTTCTTTGATCTTGTGCGGTTTAGATTTTAGAGCCTGTCAAAGTGTCAAAATACCCGACTTTCAACTGTCAATATTTGGTAAACAGCTAAAGATAGGTATAGGATATTATACACAAAATGTGGTTAGATTTTTCTAGAGAGTCCAAAAATGTAGTAATATACAGGGTGTTCCATTTAAAAAAATGTCAAAGTGACCCTAGCACTTTTATTTGATGTTCAATTGTTTTTTGCTGAATGTATCTGAATTCGCGGGAGAAAATTACATAAGATGGCTATTTCAGTTTTTTTTTTATATAAGTATAGGGAAAGTCAAAAAATCGCCTTGTCTAGTCCTCGTACATGTTGCGACTAAAGGTACGCGTCCACTAATCGGCATCGGACGGACGGTACGCATCGTACGAATCGGATTTTTTAATTAACTACATTGTTTCAATATAACTGCGTTCACCTATCGACATCGAACCGACCGCAGTTCGGCATTTCCGGATGGGATTCCGAAAACGAAATCAAAATCGTTTTCGTGCGGACACTGCCGATGCTGATACTGCCAATACTGACAAGTACACGCAGGCCTCACGGTATATTTCCCTTTCCAAACTTTATTGGAAAAGATAGCGAGAATTTTTGTTAATTAGTTTATGACTTTCGTCCACATTGCTTGAATGTAATTATGGATGTAGCAAGACTTATCACAATTGTGTAGCAGTATGAAGAAATTTACAATGTGGGGCATCCAGAATATTTGAACATTCTTCGCAGGGACAATATTTACAGTTTCGTTTTCTTCTTCTGATAACACGCAACATCTTCATTCAGTAACGGCATAATTCTTTTGCTTCTTCAATAGCACTTAGCCAACTGCGGGGGGAAAATGCTGAACCGACTCCAATAATCCGTGTTAGTAGACGCAGGACACAAAAAAAATCCGATTCGTCCGATGCGTACCGTCCGTCCAATGACGATTAGTGAACGCGTACCTTACCAGCACTTTTGGAACAGTACTTATAACATCTATAAATAACATCAGCGTCCTCTGATCTTTGATTTTTATTTTTTTTTTATTTTCAGAATGCTAAAATAATGATTCATGCGCACGACAGTCCATTAGCAGCCCTAGCTTTCAGTCCTAACGGTCTTAGAATTGCTACTGCTTCGGAAAAGGGCACAGTCATAAGAATATTTTCAGTGACGGATGGAACAAAGTTATTTGAATTCCGTAGAGGAGTTAAAAGATGCGTATCTATATCATGTCTTTCATTTAGTATGTGTGGACAGTTTTTATCGTGCAGTAGTAATACAGAGACGGTTCATATATTTAAATTAGAGGAACCTAAAGATAGGTAAGTGAAACTTTAGGTTGCATATTAATATTTAATATTTCACTGATTTTAACCAACGTCATGAATACTTTTATAATAATAAAATTATAATATTTTTCCAAATAAATTAAACACCTACTGAATTTGCAAACCAATTCATAATTCCCTAGCCATATTTACACCTTCTAGTAATGAAGTGAAAAACAGTATTATATTAAAATGAGCAAGTAAGAGTAAAGTCCATTCAAGGCTATTGCGCTGTTGCGTCAGAATTTCTGACGTCAAAATAAAAGATCCGTACGTCTTAAATAGATTCGTACGTTATTTTTTACACTAGCCAGAGCACGTTCCGTTTTTATCAATTTTACATACTTATTACTTATGGCAGCTTCGGAGTGGATTAATTCAATGCACAAATTCGACATGAAAATATAATGCCACCAGGAATAACATCAACATACATACAACAGCTTATTTACCTAGTAATCGTGCGCCGATATCCTTTGATTTGGGAAAGTCAAAAATCAACTTTTTCAAATTTTAGAAGAGGGCTATGACAATATTGTTTTAAGCGTCTGGGCATCTGAATAAAACTTTTGACAGTTCGTTTAATTTAAAATAATAATATGCTTTTTATCGTCTAAAATTCGTTTAAAAACGATTTTAAATTGCAAAATTGTATAAAATTCCGAAAATTCGGACTTTTTTACGCCGATAGCCATGGCTTCGGACGAATTTGTCGTGGATTTTGAAGCGAAAACTCATTTTAAATTCAACCGTCCATTAAGAATAAGCTGTGCTATGGATCCAAATACACTGCGAATATAATAGTTAAAAAATAATACTTTTGACGGTTCGTTTGCCTTAAAATATGCTTTTTTATCGTCTAAAATCCATTTAAAACGATTTTAAATGGAAAAATTGTATATAATACCGCCCTAGCGGCTAGAATTGATTTGCGCATTTCCGTCTCATTTGCCGAGATTTGTCCTCATATTGCCGCGTAAGATGTTTACACATCAAAAATTAATTTTTTCTAGAGATATCATTTTTTAGTATTATCAAACAAATAAAAAATATATATTACTTACATTGTGCACAGCTTTCCAGGGTAAAAGTGGCTTACTAGCATCTTTTTCACGTGTGAAATTATGCATTAATTTTAAAATTAAAGCTTGCTCTTTCTCACTGAACCGGTGGGGCATCTCAAAACGATTTTTATTAGCAATTATTAGCGTAAAACACAAACCAACTACCAACAAATCAATAAATGAATTAAATCTGTTATTTTCGTTATGATATTTTTACATTGACGCCAATCCAAATCGATGTCAAAGATTCCAATTTGACGGACCAATTTAGTACATACGTTCATTGCATAAAGAAAGATGGAATGATATGACGTAACAGCGCAATAAACTTGAACGGACTTTATATTGTTACGTTTCTCCCGTCGGGTTACGATTTTTCCCGGGTTCTGAACGAAATCACAACTTTTACTATTTTAAACTAATATTCTCTTTATTCTATATGACTGTGTACAATTAAACACACTAAACTGCTCTTATAACTTTACAACTATTAGTTCTTTACAATTCAACGCTCAATGATTTAACTCAACACCCTTTCTGCCTGCTATTTATATACAATCTAAAGTCTATCACGAATACTCTGGAAGAAGCAAGGCCACTCTATATAATTGTCGACCAGGACATCGAGAGAATTCGACAGTTCCTGAATCTTCGCGGCCGGCGAAGAATTGGAAGAAAAAGTGGAAAAGCTGGTGTTCCTGAACAAAAAACATCAACAGAAATTCCTCCGTCCCTTTTCCCCCTTCACATTCCGATGTAGCGGCCACTCGGGTAAATAAACCATAACAGTGTTGCCAAAACAGCGATCAACATAACGATACAACGTTGCGGCAACTAACGCTAATAGGAGAAAAAGAAGAAGAAAAGGAAAATGGTTTTGACTATAAAAAATCGAGAGGCATTCGCAGAACAGGCCATAACCCCCGTTACAACGGCCAACAACAACAAGAAGAAAGGAATGTCACACATAACCAAAACCAAAAGAAAGTTGGTACAAGATTGGAATCCGACGAATTTGAAGCTGTAAAACCTAGAAATGAAAACAAAAAGATCTGGTTATTGTTATCAAAAATACCCAATCACGTATCTGAAGAAGTTATTAGAAGGCATATTGTCAAGCATACTGCCTCTAGTGAACAGAATGTTGAAGTAAAACAATGTGAAGTTAAAAAACCAAATCCACAACAAATTTGCTTCATGATTGGAGTTAAACCCGAGTTAAAGATGACGTATACAACGAAATTTTTTGGCCAACTGGTGTGGCACACGAGAGATTTAATTTTTCTATGGGCAGAAATTTTCTAAACCAAAAGAGGAAATCCAAAGGTTGCCGTGAAAAGGAAGTTAGGCATGGTATGGTGTGTTTGTATGGTAAGCAATGGAAACGAATTGTTTTCAGAAATGACTGATGTGAAGAGAGGTGTCCCACAAGGATCGATCTTGAGTTCGCTTCTGTTCCTTCTGTACGCGAATAGTCTTGGTAGCGAGATTCGCTCGGGGCTTCTCTGTCAGTATGCTGTTGATACTTCGGTATTGCTGTCGGGGAGATCTCTCGGGGACTTGTCACTGGTCTGCTCGCGTGCAGTTGAGATAATCGAGAAGTGGTGCTTGGAAAGTCGATTAAATCTAAACCATACCAAAACGGCGGCGCTTATATGTTTCAGTAAAACAAATATTTCACAGGAATCCCTCTATGTTGGGCAGGGTGGCAGGTAATCAATAGCACTACATTTTTGGGAGTACATCTATGGACTCCAATCTTAATCGGGAGTGTCACGCACAAAATTTGCGAGCTAGGTTAAACAGCTATTGTGGTCTTATCTGTAGGCTTCGTTCGGTACTGTCCATAGAAACCATCAAAATCTTTTATTTTGGGCAAATTCAGTTAGTTTTATTGTATGGACTTACATTTTGGGATTCTTCACCACAGGCTATGGGAGCTTTTAGAGCACAAAAAAAGATGGAAATATTAACGCTTCCCTCACTTTATTTCATGTCATTAGTAGTTTATGTTAAAAATAATTATCATTTGTTTTATACCAACGAACATTTTTATGCCCGGGATATGTCAATTGAGACTAGGAATCGGCTGGCCCTCAGTGTACCAGCACATAAATCCACTCTTTATGAAAAAGGTCCACAATATAAGGTCATTAAAGCATTTAACATGCTGCCCAAAGATATTAGGGACATACAAAATATTAGCTCATTCAGAGGGAACGTCAGGAACTGGCTGCTACGGACATTCAGTTTTAATGAGTAATAATAATAATACTTATATTTATGTTTTTATGTTTAATACTTATATTTATGTTTTTATTTGTATCTAATACGCATGTCTCGCTTTTTATATTTTAAATTGTAAATTTTGATTTTTATATCTACGCCTACATTTAATGGGCGATCTTATGACGTTGCTTTGTCATGAGTTAACTTACCCGATATGGCAAAACTCTTTTTAAAAAATATTTCTTCGATAAAAATCACAGAGTACTTGATACTACTACATGTCAAAGAATATTAATACATATGTTTCTAGAAATTACAATATATAAACTTGCACTGCTAACTCAGCAAACTACGCGTCAGCGGTTTCCATAAGAGAAGGCGATATAACTCCTCCACCCCTACAATCAACTACGCCGTTTGGGGGAGTTGAATTGGCTGATGGTCTTGAACTTCGATTCTTCTTTCCGATTGTACAACCAGTTGTCGGCACCATTTTCGGTATGTCAAGTAGGCACAGCTAAGGACCAGAAATCCATATATAAGAATGGTCCAGATGGAAGGATAGTCGAAAACTTCGTCGGTGATAATGAAAGGCTTATTGGCGATTATTTGGGTCTTCAGGTTCTGCAGGCTATCGAGTTTCAAGTCATCTAAATGTAAATGTAGGCTCAAGTTTAGCGTCGGCAGTGGACTCGCAGCTCCAACTATTATATCAGGAAAGAGGACTGAATGAACAGGAATGTTAGTTTGCTTCTGTTCGTTTATGATGACTCTATTTCTGATGATAACTTCACATCTATTTGGAATTTCGGAAATGTATGTTCCAAGCAGTCGCAGTTTTTCTACTTGAGCATTACAATTGATTTTGGCAACTTCTTCTTTTGGTAAAGCGAATAACCACTGTTGATAATCGGCCAACTGATTTATTATTGGTTCTTGGAAATGTGTTTCAATTTGCTTGTATGCGGAGGTATCTTTGGAAGATGACAGTAGGCTTACTGCGTAGCGATTGGATCTTCAATGTCTTCTAGCTTTTCAACGTTGCAAAGGTGTTGTCACTTCGTGATCTTTTGACAAGCCTGGTCTTGGTATTCGTAGTGTAATTTATTTTTAATTAAATACTTATTTCGCGGCAAAACAACCTTAAACCGACTCTGGGAAAATATTGGTGCAGAATACAAATGAAAAAGCTCAAAAACTTAATTGGTATGTGTAATAAATATGTTACTCTATTATTTAGAGCAAAACAATCGATATTTATTGTTATTTTTTTTAAATAAAGCAACCTTTTCAAGCTCTAGATTAATAATCATTTGTTCTGAACCTACCCTTTTTTGTAAAGTAATTAATTCACTTAAAAGATCTTCAGTTTTTATGATGCTTGGATGCATTATTCAATTTACAAAAAGTCATTGAGTTTTCGGTAGTCCACTACGACCCTCCATTTCTGGATCTCTGATGCGTCCTTTTTTTTTGGAACCACCCAAATAGGGCTGGACCATGGACTAGATGGTCTAATTATTTTTTGGTCTAGCATTTTTTTTATTTCATTTTTGACTTCCTGCTTATGAATAAAAGGATAGCTGTAAGATCTTGTATATATCGGAATTTCATCGGTAGTTTTAATATTGTGCTTTATTTTGCTAGTGAAACTTAAGGGAGTATTTTCTTGGTAGAACACGTCCGAAAATTCTTGGCAAATAGGCAAGAACAAAAGCATATTGCTTTTTGTTCTTCGGAATTTTGGTGGTCTACCCGAATTTTTGAGAGAACGAAATTAGTTTTAGGTAATTCGTCGAAATTATTAAAATCAGTGTTTTGGCCTTCGCTTCTGCTAAATTTTTTGGTATCGATGGGTTGTGAAAGATCTAGAGTTATCGGTTCACATGAATTGTTTAGAATTGTAGTAATCGCGTACCCGTTTTTCGCGACTGTTAAACATTCTGGCATTTCGCAATTTTGAAATTTTTTATGTGGTATAATAACTTCACCTTTTTGAATTGTCGTTTTAACTTTAATTACTTGTTCCGTTCTAGGGGCCACAGTAACACAATTTAATTCTGTTTGTATGTTGTGAAAGTTAAGTTTTATTTTGGCAAAAGGTGTTATTAAAAATCCTGTTTTGAAATCAAGATTAGCCTGAAGTAACTTAACGTTGTCGAGTCCTAATAGACTGTCAAATACATTATGAAATTGAAAAAGATAAAATTTAAGGTTTTGTCTAGTGGGTAAATTAAAAATTGTCGATGCTGGTATGAATGCGCTATGTCTATATGCCGATTTTTGAAATACGGTACTAACTATAAAAGGGTCTTCAAAAATAGATTTTGGGTAATATTTTTTTTGCCAAATTAGGATTTATAAGCGATTTTGTTACACCTGTGTCAATTAAAAGTTTAAGATTATGCTCTGGAATAATTATGTAAGGTAACCCACTGGTGTTCGACGTGTTTAAAGAAATTATAAGTCTGATCGTTGACCTGAGTAACTTCGTGAAAATTTTTATTTACGTTGTACTCGCCTGATTCATCATTTTCTGGATTTTGAAAAGAGTACTGATTTTGTTTAAAATCAGTAGTCGATGGTTGGTAAAAATTTTCAGGATTATTTTTGTGACTGTTTTCAAAATCTAAATTATAATAATCATTGCTTTCGGTATTGGCTTAAGAAATGCAATATTCATTTGATTCTTCAGGATTTTGGTACCATTCTGTATTGTAAAGTTCTTGTGTAGAAAATTTTGGCCGATTTGGTTCATTCGACTGAAATCTGGAAAAATTAGGTGATGAATGACTGGGTTTAAAATTGGAATAAGATATACTCATAGGTTCTGGTGGTGGTAACGGTTTGGTTTGATTTGGACTGAACACGTTAGAGTGATTGTTGGGTCTACTAAAAATTCTTGAATTTGTTGAAAATATTTGGGGGAAATTATTAAAGTTTGGTCGAATTACCGGCTGTGACTGGAAATTGTTGGGCCTATGTGTAAAGAAGTTGTTAGGCCTTTGGAAATTATTACTAGAAAAATTCGATCCCATAGGAGAATTTTGTGGAAATTGGACATTTTTAAAATGGGGTTGAGGTGGTATTTTAAAGATATTTGAAGGTTGACTTAGCGATATTTTTGTTAAATTTTGAAAATAATGTATATTATTTTCTTGCCTCACAAATGGCAAGGCTTCGTCTAAATTACTTGGACGCATACAACGTATTGTTGTCCCTAGAGGTTGTTTTAATCCTGAAAGGAACGTTTTTAGAGCATTATACAAGGCCTTTTTCAAAGTTCTCGCTGAATCAATCGTTTCATGACTGTGTATATATGAACAAAGCAAATTTAAGATATAAAGAACTCTATCATAAAATTGGCTGGGTTGTTCGTTTACATTTTGCTTTAGCATAACAAGATCCCTATTGAAACAACTTTCGTCCCTTTGGTAACCAAATTTCGCTTTAAATTTTCTTTTAATTCGTCCCATGTAGAAACATTTTGTTTACCACAATTTTTGCATTTCCCGTTAGTTTTTCTATCAGACTATTTAGTAAGAAAATATTATTAAAATCAGTAGGGGTCCTAGCATTATAAAAGTGGTCAATTAAGGTTTGGCAAGTTGATAAATATCAATTAAAATCATTGGAATTTCCATTGAATTCAGGGACGCACTTTAAATATTCCCATTTAAATTCGGGCATTTCGTTTTCTATAATAGTTCTTAAATCAACTCTATAACTATCTGTATTACTAATACTAGGAGTTTCTTTAAGAGGAACGTTATTTAGAATAGTAAAGATTTGATTTGATAACTTATTAATTTCTATTTCACTCTTAACTAATGGAATTTGTATGTCGCTTTCTAAAAAGTTTTCACTATTTAAATTGGAATTTCCTTCAATCAGTTGAAGGAGGATTTATTGTTAATTTTCCCAAATTGTTTAAAATTTCATTTATATCGGACATGAAAATTTGCAAATTACACTTACGCTACTAGAAGAATTTTGGCCAAAGCTCTCTATAAGGCTTAAGCTTCCTGGAAGGCGATTTGGTCCTGCCCAAAATGCTATGATCCTTGCGAAACTACCCGATGTGGTGGCAATTCCCAAGTAGTCCTAGGAAAAGTATTCAGCAATTAAACACCTTTGCAGACACTTTACACAGTTCTTTCGAAAGTTCAGAGTCTTAATGAAGTTTCCGATATTCGTTCGAAAAGTCTTCGTTGTACGAACAAACGATTGACCGATTGTTACGTGTCGCCACAAAAAGTAGCTGAAATCCCATAGAATTAGCTTTGAGATGATATCGTGTCTTCATTCGGTCACTGGCTTTCTCCGTGTTTTCTCTGACTAATTCATGGATGTATAGTAACTTTTCCTTATGGGAGCCCGCGTAGTCTTGAATTTCCATATCCTGGTTGTCTGGCGTTCCGAATAATAGGTGACAAAGTAAACGGAATTCTCTTCTAAATAAAACCATGGCTGGTGTTATCCTGTCGTATCATGGACTGCTGATCTATACGCCATCAAAAATAGTAGTTTGTGTTGATCCAAATCCTTCTGATGTTCATCTACGACCTTGGACAAATGTTCTTCAATGGGCTTGTTAAACCTATCAACCATGCCGTCTGATTGTGGATGTAAGGCTGTAGTCCGTGTTTTATGGATGTTGGGTAAATCACAGACTCTGGAAAACCTTGGATTCGAAGTTGCGTCCTTGATCTGAGTGCAGCTCTAATGGAACATCAAATCTTCTGAATAGGTTATTCACGAGGACCTCTGCTATGGTAACAGCTTCTTGATTAGGCAAATACTTCAGGCCATTTACTGAAGTAGTCAATTGCCACTAAATTATACTTGTTACCATTATTTGTTTCTGGAAAACGGCTAGCTACGTCAGTGGCGATACGTTCAAAGGGTAGGCCCATATTATACTGTTTATTTTTTCCCTAGATCTTGTCTTGGGTCCTTGACTTGCGGCACAGGTTGAGCACTGCCGACACCACCACTTCCTGCCAGTACTTGACCCAGTAAAATCTGTCGCGGATCTTGTCAATCGTTTTGTTTACTCCGAGATGAGCACCAGACTTTCCATTATGAACTTCTTCCAGAACTTCCGAAATCTTTCTCCTTGGTACCACTAACTGTGTCTTCACTACTTTTCCATCGGCGCTTTCCCAGGCTCGTTTAAGAAGTCCATTTTCCACCAACCACTGAGTCCACATAGTTTTAAAAGCATATATTTTAATTGAAATCTCTTCCCCGCTTGGTCTTGGTTGATGTTTTTCTTTAGCTTCTAGCAATAGTGCTATTTCACTATCCTCAAGCTGATCTTTTTTAAGTTGCTCTGCGGTCCACTGCTGATCAACCTGAAATTTCATTTGCCTAATGGGAGTAATTCCTTCTCCTTGATCTATTCTTTGGCAATGCTTGCAATTATCCTCGCATGGCCTTCTGGATAAAGCATCTGCCTTATTATGCAATCTCCTTGCCCTGTGCTTAACCTTAAAATTATATTGCTGTAATTTTTCAAGCCATCTGGCTACCTGCCATTCAGGCTGTTTCATATCCAAAAGCCATTTAGTTGCTGCATGATCAGTCCTTATTAGAAATTCTTGTCCATACATATATTGATGGAAATGCTCACGTACTGTACAGAGAGGAGCTATCGAATATAACCCAAGATCGTTGATAGATGTAACCTATTCAAGTTTTTTTTTATCTCCTATTACATATTATAATTTAATTGTATCATTACTCCGGGAAAAACGAACCACTCTGCATTTTCGAATATTCAGCATTAAGTAATTGATGCCACACCATCTAATCAAATAATTGAAATTCTTTTGGAAACGATGCGACATCTGAATAAAAGTTCCTGTAAAATTTTAAATCATTGGCATACAAAAATCAGAGAACAGGATGCCACGCCGTTTAATATACAACGAAAATAAATTGAACTAATATGGGTTCCTTTAAGGAACATCAGAGGCAACGTCCACGTAATCACCACCCGTCAATAATTTGGCAAGAATCCGTTTTAAGTAATTTCCAGAACTGTCGATGTTGGAAATGCGAGCAAGCCGTTGTCATTAACATTATTTTTTTATATTAGCAGTTATACAAATGATAGTGATATAAATCAACTCTAACAGACAAGTTAGAAGTCAATATTGCATCATATTTCAATTTTTCTGAATTGATGTTTTTTTTCGGGTCACCTCTTTTACGTTTTACAATCCTATTTTAGAATGAAAGTTTTATAAATTTCACTAAATTCGTAATCGTACGACTGTATTCTACGTGCTCCGTGTTTGCGTGCTTTATATGTGGTATTTAGTTCAAAATTAAATATTTTTTTTTAATATAGTCGAGTTCAAAATAAGTTTTAGAATCCAAAATTTATAACTTTAACGTGTTAATTTCATAAACTAAGTCGCAATGGGAAAAAGACTGAAGAACAATGGATATCAGTGATTTTGTTGATCTAAAAAAATAATAATAAACAACATTCCACTCCTTATCTACAATAAATACTGCCGAGAACCCATATTTAGTCTAGCGGATTTGCTTGTCCATCTTAACATTGGCACACTGTGCCGTGAATAATTCCCATCGTAGTGGAGCTGATTTTGCCATTATTTCTATGTTAATAACCGGTATGGATTCCGAGAAAGTTGAAGTCGGATTTATTGTTGTAGAACAAAACAACTCAGTAGTTACTTTTGTATCATATGTCATGTCGCTTATCATCCTAGTTGTGTAGCAAGAAAGTCAGGTTTTAGCACTATTGATGGTCATAAAATAATTTGTTCCAAGCAGTGCCAAAAAAAAAACTAAAAGATGATACTTCTAAATTAGTACTTGACGATCCCAACCGAAGCTAAGACGCCGACAAATTAGAGAAGTTGAGCTTAGAATGCAGCAATTTAAGAAACGAACTTATACAAGTACATAATGAGTTAAAGGTTCGAGATTTAAATATTGAAGATTTAAAAAACAAAATGGCAAACCACAATCAAGTGAATCTTACCGAACAAATTACACAAATAAGCATTGAGAAAAATGCCATAGAAAAGAAACTTGAAACATACAGAAACGAACTAAACAGTGCCAAAAATGAATTAAATCACCTTGATATTTTAAAGAAAAATCTTCTTACTTCGATAGAGACTCTGACAGTTCAGAACAGTCTTCATCAGGGCGAGATCAGGAAACTGAAGAATAAATTGTGTGCTAGCGTTAATAAAACTGTAACTGAACACTCGCCAGCCATTAGCTCGAATCAAGTAAAATCGCCCTCCACCTTCAAAACAGCAAAGCATCAGATTCGCCTGTTTGGAAGCAAGTCTTGTGTCAGTGGAATTGTATTGCTTGTCAAATCACTTTGTCGTAGCAAGTATGACATAAACTGTCAGTACCCTGACTCAAGAGTGCCAGCGGAAACACCTGACTCCACTGAGTCAACATTTCACAAAAAATCATTTCGTCCTTCTGTTCTCTGGTATGGTTAATGCTTTGCAAGGCTAAATCAACGACGATTCTTGTTAGGATACGCTTTCCGAAATGTCTATCAGAATTAACCTAATAATTGTCACAATAGAAGAGTCCTCAACAATTTTATTTATAACTTCAATTTGGATATAAGAAAAGGTTTGCAGCAGAGCAGAGCAGCATTAATTGTTCTTACCTGTCCTGTGATAGCCTCATGTCCGCTTATGAACGTAATCACAATGGATTCCTAAGTTATGAAATCAAGAGCAGGATAGCCAAGTTTATCTGCAATGAATTGTTCGATCAAGAATATAACACACAAAATTTTCCTTTAGGCAACGACTACGACGTCAGCGGTAGGTCGCACCAATTGACGCTACGTCCCCCGCAACAAATTTCTATAAAAATGCAACCTCACCAAATAAACATATCGTAATTTCATATCAAAACGTTCGTGGTATGAGAACTAAAACGGTACAATTTCAGCATGATGTATTAAACTGTAATTATGACATATAGGCCAGTCAATAGAAACATCGAGGTCGCAAACGCGCATGTATCTACATTTTTTTTATATATTGTTAGGACTCGTGAGAGTAATTTATACCCAAGTTTGCAACCTTGAAAACCCTGTGCTACTCCCGTGGTGCTCAAAAAACGTAAAAATTTTGGCACTTTTTTTACTTTTTTCAAAAAAACTAACCTAAGGAAGCTTTTTTCGGTTATCTTTGTTCTATAATATATTTTTTACGGGAAACTAGCTACAATATGAGCCCGACTTGAGCTCTTTACGTCCATTGGTTGGGGAGATACAGCCAGTCAAAATCGGACAAGTTTTCCAAAAAAGTAAAAATTTATCGGTAGAGCCATATTCCAAGACATGTCCCGGCGAAAGTAATGATCCTGAAGAGAAGTCATGAGGAAAGGATTTGTAAAGAATTGGATAGGAATTGGATTGGTTTTAAAGTGATGTTTCTGGACGCCGTAGTTTTCTCAAAAACGAGAAAATAGTGAAACATCCAAGTTAAGGAAAATAATGAAGACAATGTAATGAATAATTTTGGTACATATTTCTTTAAAAAAAAACGTAGAAACATGTGACATTAACGCTTTATATATAATAAATAGCTTCATATGAACATACAGTGGAAAATTGAACGTAAAAATGAAATTAACAACGTAAAAATAAAATAATCAACGTAAACATAAATGTAAACTAGGATAGTCAAGCACAAACGCCGTAGGAGTTTAGAATTTCGCCCTTTTGGAAGGACCGAGTTCCATCCAATCTGGAAGTGATGGGAGAGGGAGGCGAAGAAGGGACGAGCTTTCTGGAGGTGGAGGCGGGTGTATTTAATACACATATACCAACAAACTTTGATTTCAACTGCACACCGCCAACATTTAAACAACGTCTGATCTCATTAATCTAATATCTTCAATAACTATAAATAGCAAACATTCAAGTAAATACAGTTGTGATTCTGATGTAGATTGCTTTAATTTCATGATTGTTACTTCTTTTTATTATAACATAGATTACACCTTAGACTAATTTTATTGTATTGTTAAATATTATTAAAATTTATCGAATTGTCTATATCAATACTATTAGGTACAAGTTGGATTGAATTCTGCATGTACTCAATGAATAAATGAAATGAAAATTTGGTTTCGCAGTTTTCTCTTGTCCGTTGGTTAAAAAAGATTTACGGAATCGCATTTAGGTAACTCAAAAAAATATTGATTTAATTTTTGAAATTTTTATGTAGAGTTTCTGCTATTTTCAGTCCGAGAA